>JAVTVY010033298.1:0-136649 GCA_036873755.1 Hanleya hanleyi | reverse complement strand
AATGAATTTGTTGGAAGGATTGTATGTAGTAGTCTGTACGGCAGATCCCGTAGTTTGGTTTCAACTGTAAAACGGAAAGATCTACAGTATACACTACTCCAATCTATCTGGTTTATAAGATTCAAAGAGGATTCTCATCTATCAGCTGTTATTGGTATGATGGAATCATTATAATCAATTACATCATAATAGCGTCTACACCCCGTTCCCTATCTTGACAAAATACGTAAACATTTTGTTATCCCAGGTGATGTCTGATGTACTGAAATGAGTGAAGTTATTCAGACCAGAGAGTAGGGGCGTTTTTAGTTAGCCTAATATAGTCCAAGAAATTTCCACTCGTTTTATATTTGCTTCTGAAATCTTCAAACTTCATCATGTTACCGTTGATATCGATGATATCTCTGATGTATCTAATTTTATCTTCATAGCATTTTGTGACGAAAAATGAAGAATTTTTAGAATTTGTTTTGTTCCGTAGCGGTTCATTATATGTCCTCGGCGGTTTCTTTTTTAGTTTTTTACCTAAAATATGCCAAGCTTTGGAAGTGTCTTTTCAAAAAGGGTTCTTTGTTTTATTAGACAATAGTTTCATATTCGAGACCAACACTACATATGTTTGTAGTGTTACATCAACAATTATTTTTTGCCATTTTTGTCTTTGAAAAATCAGTCGTCTTAACCAAGATAAGAAATTGAAATGATTTGCCAAGGTTTATCATCCTCAGACCACGGCACCCTTCTTATAATTTTGCGTGATCACTGTTCTTTTTATTCGATCGTAGCCGCCATTCCATATAAAATTGAGAAGAATACTATTTAATTCTTCAATAACATCATCTGGAGGATTTGGAAGAGCAAGGAACAGGTGTATCAGCTTTGACAAATCCATTGTTTTAATAACTGTAACTTGCCCCAATAGTGTCAGATTTTCCATTTTTCATTCACTAAGTTCTCTTTTAAGGACTCGAGGCCCGGGGTAGCGCCTGATACTAGACACCCTCGTGCATTCTGTCTCATTTCATCACAACCACTTCACATACATATATATGTTTTATATGGTTGGAAAGATCACGATTCGGGCGTTCCAAATAAAGTACAAATTTAATTCTTACGTTTATTTCACCGGTTTTGTTGCAGTTAGAAAACAGTTATTTCAAAAAAATAATGTCTTTTTTATATCGCTAATTTCACCTATTATTTTACAAGTAACGAGTCCAAGATTTTGCATGGTGATAATAAACCTTTCAAACCAAACAAGAGCGTCTCAGGGTTTTTTTTAAACTCAAAGAAAAAGTTTGAGAGCGTTGTAAAGTTTATTTTTTGAAACAAAATGAAAGTCTATTTCAAGTTCCAATAACTTCAAAACAAAGCAACATTTTGAAAAACTGAGACACTTTCGTTCGGACTGTAATGTATATATTATGCTCCCCAAAAATTGACATGATCGGATGAAACATAGAGAAGTTATTAGCAAGTTTGTATGTACCAGCTGTGTAAAAAAATATGTCGGATATAGACCGTAAACAGAAATAATCTACTTTTCAGATGATATTCTGTAATTATTATCCGCTACTTCACGATAATGACACAATATTTTCAGGGATTATAGACCAAACGTTCTTTAATCACTTTGGAACAATATATTTTGAGAAAGTGTAGAAAACCAGTCACGAAGATGAATTTTTATTTTTTTTCACGCCTTCCGAAATCCCTCACCGCGGGTGATTGAGTAGACGTCGAGCATTCTATAGAAGGCTTACAGAGATGTGATTTGCGGCAATTGGACATTCATGGATTTAATTGCCGACTGAAAAAGGTCTAGCTCAAGGAAAGAGAAGGAAACAGGAACTGGTCAGTCTACAGACCTCAAATGGGAAAAAACTGGCAGCGGCCATTCCGGTGTGGAGTTAATCTTTACTATTATCGCGAAAGTATACAGGAATAATATTATGTTCGCATTTTTATAATTATATGTACGATGGTGAATACGTAACGTATTTATTTTGAATGAATACCTCACTTTCTACATTTGCCGCATGTATAATGCGATAATGCAGTATGAAGTAATACTTCTTGTAACGTTTTCTTCCCATGATTGTGTTGGCAAGTAAGATATGTTGATAGAATGTCGAGGGAGATATTATGAAAAACATTACGCAAATTCGCAATATATATATATCTGCATTTACCACATGCTTTCCGGAAATCATTGACCACCTGAGCAGTGTGTTTGTATTTTTAGCTCATCTGGGCCGAAGGCCCGATGGGCTAATGTCATGGCCTGATTGTCCGTCGTCCGTCGTCCATCGTCCGTCGTCCGTCGTGTGTAAACATCTTCTCTGAAACCGCTTGACCGATTAAGCTGAAACTTGGCATGCATGTTCCCCCCAATGAGTACACCAGAATTTGTTCATGCGGTGTCGATATGATTTTAAATATGGCTGCCATGGCGGCCATCTTGAATTTGCCAGTGAAATCTTGTCGTCATTATTTTTCGGTAACTACTTCATGGATCTTTCTCAAATTTGGTACACCGGTTTCCCTTTGGGTCTAGTTGTGCAAGATACCTTTTGTGGTCTGATTCAAAAATCCAATATGGCCACCAGGCGGCCATCTTGGATTTCCCCATGAAACTTTGTTATCGCGATTTCTCAGGAACTACTGCATGGATCTTCCTCAAATTTGACACACAGGTTCCCCGTTGAGTTTAGTTGTGCTACATGTCTTTTGTGGCCTGATTCAAAAATCCATTATGGCCACCAGGCGGCCATCTTGGATTTTCCCATGAAACATTGTTATCGCGATTTCTCAGGAACTGCTGAATGGATCTTTCTCAAATTTGATAGACAGGTTCCCTTTGTGATCTAGTTGTACAAGATACCTTTTTGCTTCGATTCAAAAATCCAATATGGCCACCAGGCGGCCATCTTGAATTTCCCCATGAAACATTGTTATCGCGATTTCTCAGGAAGTATTGCATGGGTCCTTGTCAAATATGGTACACAGGTTTCCCTTGGGGTCTAGTTATGCAAGATAGCTTTTCTGCTCTGATTCGAAAATCCAATATGGCCATCAGGCAGCCATCTTGGATTTCCCTATGAAACTTTGTTATCGTGATTTCTCTGGAAGTACTGCATGAATCTTTCTCAAATTTGTTACACAGTTTCCCCTTGGGGTCTAGTTGTGCAAGATACCTTTTGTGATTTGATTCGAAAGTCCAATATGGCCATCAGGCAGCCATCTTGGATTTACCGTTGAAACTTTATCACGATTTCTCAGGAACTACTGCTTTGATCTTTCTCAAATTTGATACACAGGTTTCCCTTGGAGTCTAGTTGTGCAAGATACCTTTTCTGGTCCGATTCGAAAATCCAATATGGCCACCAGGCCGCCATCTTGAATTTTCCCATGAAATTTTGTTATCGTGATTCTCAGGAAATTACTGCATGGATCTTTGTCAAATTGGGTACACAGGTTTACCTTTGTGCAAGATACCTTTTTTTGATCCATATCGAAAATCCAATATGGCCGCATCTTGAATTTCCCGTGAAACTTTGTTATGAAATCTCATGAAATTACTGCATGGATCATTTAATGTTCAGGGGGGACAACACAAGTTAGAAACTCATCTATTGTAGTTCTTTAGTAAAAAATTCTTACAGCTACTTTTGCCAGTTACAGCCAGATGAGCTACAGTGCCGTGGCACTATCTTTTTATTTTGTCATGTGGCGCAAAAACACTGAGATAGACCATATAATTTCCTGTTCAATATTTTGCAAACGATGGCTGCTCCGGCATGAATGTAGTAGAAAAACAACTAATTATAATAAATGAGCCCAGCGCGTGAATTGTGTGTATTGCAATTACAAGCCGAGGTGCGGAAGTTACAGCAGGCGGTAACACTTACTGTGAGCAATGCGCACTAATCCCCACAGCACAGTGTTCTTCCACAGACAGTGATTTTTTGAGAGCTGAAATTTCACGTTTGCAAACATTTTTTAAGGAAAATAACAAAACACTTGATAGGTTTTTTCTTCAACTTTTGAAATATGCAAAGAAAAAAATATCGATAGTTTGAGCCTATTCCCCGGGCCTCGAGTCCTTAAGATCCTCAAGTATTCCCTAGATTTCAAAATCTGCCAACAAAAGTAACCCAGTATGCTTTTATCCTTTGTTCCAAACATGATGTCATGGATAAGACGGATATTCTCACCACTATATCTGCCTAGTATGAATTGCTTTTGGTCAACTGATCTATACCGACTTCAACCTATTGGCTAAACATGCAGAGGCTAAGAGTGATTGGTCTCCAGTTTTTGTAAAAATTCTAGATTTAATTGACTTAGGGAGACAAGTTATAACACCTTGACGCTGATAACTCTCCGTTTTTGAATCCATCATTAATCGATCTAAGCACAAACCCCCCTATTTTGTTTTAGAACACCTTGTAAAACTCAGCTGAGTATCCGTCTGGACCAGGGCTTTGCCGTTATTCATGTTTTCCAATGATGCTGTCAATTCACTCTATGTCAGGTCTTCTTCTAGTTTTTATAATTCTCTTTCACTTAATTTGTTAAAATTCAAAGAAACCAGAAATTCCTCTTCATTTTCCTGCCTTGAATATAATTTTTTGTAAAGATTACGTTGTTCTTGTACGATGTCCTTTGTATTACTTATATTTTGTCCAGAATCTAAGGTTAACTTTGTTATCGCTTTATTAGTATTGGCCTAATTTCTTTTTTCCAGTCCCAAGAAATATTTTTTCGGTTTTTCTCCTTCCTCCATCCATCTGGGCTTTGTTCTAGTAATAATACCCTCTAATCTTTTTCGTCTCGGACTCTCCAATTCTTCTTTAACATCATTTAATTCGTCTATTTTTAGGGATCTATGCAGATGCAGATCCCGTTAGGGATCGGGATCTATGCAGAGATCCCTCATAAAGTCTTCTTGAATTTGGCCCCTGTCCAACATCCGCTGAAGAATATAATCAATTCGTTCAAGTTTCTTTCAAGTTTTTTTTCAACCAAATGGCCCAAGTACTAATTTAAATTGTGTCGGTGGCTTGTTTTGAGCTTTATTTTGATGTTTTGTGTTATTTATGATCATATCATACGTTTGGCAGATTAATGCGCGTATGAGGCCATATTTAAAAATATATTTGTCGGGCGTATTATACATCTCTCCCTGTAGCAATTTCACCTGATAGTGGAGACTATAGCCGCTGTTCCTTATTTCTACAGAGTTGTTTTGTGTAAAATTTACCTTAAATTCTTGGAGAAGACTTGGAGTAGTCTACGAACGTGAAAGTCGTGGTTTTTCTCATCAGTAAACTTTGTCAAAGTTGTCGAAACGAATACCATTTTGAGGAAGACAATTTCCGGGGGCTCGACCCTAGCATGGCATGGTGGTTGGTTGATGGTCTCGTATGCAGCACTCTCCTCGCACGGGTTACTGGTAAAAATTCCAAACCCAACCTCGTAACTAGGCGCCTACTTGCTGAAGTGTCTGTAACATTCGAGCAAGTGTCTCGGGTGTAAGGTTTGTGTTTCAAGGGACATGTGAACGTGGTTCAAATTGAACACCAAATCAGCCCAGTGAGCAGGTTGGCTTAACAAGTGCACGACTGCCCATCGTCCATTCAGCAATACACGTGTTATATCGTAGACTGGCCAGTGCTGCTGGGGCGAGTGCGTGCACTTTTCCTATCATTTTGTTCACGTGTGTATCTCGTTTCACTCTCGTTCGATCTCGCTCTGGGTTATGAAGACCCCAATTTTCAACACTTGATTTGCGCATGATTCACTTGAAAGGCAAAACTGATGGATAAATAAAACAAACATCGTTGACACATGCTTCAGTGACACGATTTGATGAGATCGACTGTACATGTCTGGCAACATCTCCAATTCTATGCGGACATATCGGAAAAGAAACCAGAACAAGTTCAACGATTGAACCTTTCCAGTCAGTATTTTAATCCAAAGAGAATTGTGCCTTGCTTACACGGGCAGTTAACATGGACGTTGCGCTTACCATTTGTTCGCAGATTTGACCGTTTGACTTGGTTGCGCCGATACTCCAGGGAACACAATGGACTTGAAAATTAATGTAAACGCCAAAGATTAGCAAAGCATATGGTGAACTTTGACGAATAAAACCAGAAATGGCATATTGCAACAACAACCATGACACATATTGGCATGTTGAATAATCTTCTGGGATTGGAGCCCGGCATAATTATTTAATTATTGCGATTTTTTTTAATTAAGGGAGTAGATCATGATTATTTCCATGTGCTTATGGGGCAATGACAGTCATTTATGGAGTTCTTCAAAACAGGCTGAATTTCATACAAAAGCTGGCTAGACACCTCAAAATAGGATAAAAATAAAACATCGATATCTGCCACGACAATTCTAATCATTTATGTGTATCTATAGCTGTTCCAAAGTGAGTGAGTGAATAGAATTTAACGTCGCTTTCAACAGTATTTCAGCTATATCACGATGAAGCAACTAAGCACCACCCAGCCCAGTTGTGTTCCTGTTACTTCAAAGAAGAAATCTTTGAAGCAGCATAGAAGCAGACACCCTCCATCCACCACCCTATAAAACACCGAGGACAGCGCACAAGACACAGACAGGACGCTTACATGGTGCAATAAAGACAAGTGATATTACAGTGCTAGACATCACATTATCAAGTTCCTGTTGCTTCTCAGCAAAATACATTGAAGCAACAGGAACTTGAACCCACCCAACCACCCGCTCCAAAGTGAGTAGGATTGGAGCCTACTATGGAAAAAAAATTGGGCCTTTCAGATTCAATAGGTGGATAGCAAAGGGGTCTCCATGGACAGGAGATTATGCATGTGGTATTCTAATGAATAAATCCGTATTCACTTCCAACAAAAGGCTACCTTATAAATGCCTCACGGTAGAGATGAACCTCCAGGGATATTGTAGTGTGACATTGTTGTTTTTGTAAGAAAATGTATCACTTTTCAAAATTGAAAATAGTAAATCACATCGAGCTCAAACTTCGGAAACATGTAATTGGGTATTAGTAGATGCAATATTGATGCCAACCAGGTATGAACTTTGTCAATTTCGATCTGTTTGAAAAAAATTCAAAGGTTTTGAAATCAGAGAAAAAAGCACTTTACAAATGTTTAACATTTTTATGCCCCCCCCCCCCCTCTCTAATTAGAGAGGGGCATAGCGATTGCTTTGTCCTTCTGTCCGTACGTCTGTCCAGACGAATTTCTCTTCCGCGCAATATCTTGGTTAATATTTGATCGAAAGGATTGAAACGTGCATGAAATGTGGCCAGTGCCTCGTAGTTGTGCAGCGTAAAGTTTTTCCGAGTTTCGTTTTTTACCCCTCAGCCAATTTTGGCCATGGGGTATTGTCGTCGTCTTGTACGTCCATCTGTCCGTACGTCCGTACGTGAGCGAGATAGCCGGAGAACGGTTCCAAATTTGGTATGCTTATTTACCTAGTCAAGGACCAGAAGCCTATTTAATTAGGACCTGATTGGGTGAAAACTTTGGCGGCCATCTTTAATTTTATGCGAAATGGATAATGATCCATATCTCGGAAACCATTCAACTGTTCAATACGAAAGTTGGTATACATCATCGATACATCAAGCAACTTTCAATGAATTACCAAACCCGGCTTTTCTGATTAGCTGGAAATCCTGGAGGCCATCTTTAATTTATGCGAAATCGATAATGATACATATCTCTGTTACCATTCAGTTGTTTTATATGAAAGTTGGTATACATCATCGATGCATCCAGATACTTTGATTCGGGACCTGATTGACCGAAAATCTTGGCGGCCATCTTTAATTTATGCAAAAACTTTAATGATATATATCTCTGATCCAATTTAAGTGTTCTATACCAAACTTGGTATACAGCATCGATGTATCAACTGACTTGCATTGAATAACCACATCAGTTCCTCTGACTCTTCCTTGGCTCTTTATTCCTGAAATCTCCATGAATTGGGACTTGTCCGAGCTGGATCTTGGTTAATATTGTATGAACAATTATGAAGTTTGCATGATATGTGACCAGTGCTTTGTAGTCGTGCAGCATGAAGTTTACTCCGTGTTTCGCGTATATTTTCAAGAGTTATGGGCGGCCATCTTTAATTTATGCAAAGTCAATAATGATCTCGTTCTCTGGCGTTCAAGTGCTCGATGTAAAATTTGGTATACATCATCGATGCATCAAGAGACTTACGACAAATGACAGTTCTGGTTTCTCTGATTGGGCGGAAACCTTGGTAGCCATCTTTAATTTATGCAAAATCTTTAATGATGTATATCTCTGATACCATTTCAGTGTTCTATACGAAACTTGGTATACAGCATCAATGTATCAAGAGACTTTCAATGAATAACCACATCAGTTCCTCTGAGTGGCGGGAAGGATGGACGGCCATCTTTAATTTATGCGAAATCATTAATGATCTCTATCTCTGATACCGTTCAAATGCTCGATGTAAAATTTGGTATACATCATTGATGCATCAAGGAATTTATGTAATGAATACCGGTTTCTCTGATTGGACGGAAATCTTAGGGGTCATTTCTAATTGGAACATTTTTGATAATCTGTATATTTGTGACTTGACTGCTTGGTGTTCCTGACATCTTGGTTCAAATTGAATACATTATGAATGTACCCAGAGCCGAGGGGTTTTTTGATGCGCAGCTTCGTATTTTAAGGGTTATGGCCCTTCGATCCTGAAATCTCCATGAATGGAACTTGTACGGGCTGGATCTAAGTATGAAATTTATGTGGTCAGTGCCCCATAGTTGTGCAGCGTACAGTGTCTCCGCGTTTCGCTTATATTTTTAAGAGCTCTGGCTCTTTATTCCTGAAATCTCCATGAATTGGGACTTGTCCGAGCTGGATCTTGGTTAATATTGTATGAACAATTATGAAGTTTGCATGATATGTGACCAGTGCTTTGTAGTCGTGCAGCATGAAGTTTACTCTGTGTTTCGCGTATATTTTCAAGAGTTATGACCCTTTTGTTCTTGAAATCTTTGTTAATTGGGACTTGTTCGAGCTGGATCTCGGTTAATATTATATGGACGTTTATGAAATTTGCATGATCATTACCCAATAGTTATGCAGCGTGAAGTTTCTCTGCATTTCGGTTATATTTTCAAGAGTTATGGCCCTTGGTTATTTGTCCACGTTGGATCTCGGTTAATACAGAACAGAATAATGGCGGGGCAGTGTTGGACTAAATTGGAATGGGGGGCATACAATTAAGCAATCTCTGATTGCTTACTTCCTGCGTGTATTATTTGAATATTGACCGGTTAATTGCACCAGGGCAACCCAAATTAAGTGTTAAGTTTGACGTTCCTGTGATTTATTTCCGAGATACTGGATCTTTTTAGCATCACACCAACCCGTGTCTACAACAACAACATTGTAATGCATGCAGTGGACCCTTAAATTTATGAAAAAATATCATATTGCAGCGCCGTGCAACCAGAGTCTTGGCCGAAATTGGGCCACCTTCAAGATTCAAGATCAGCGTGTACTCGCCAGTGCAATACAGCCAAGTCAGCAGGTTGATGTATTTGAATAAAATGCCTAGAATAATAGATCGCTGTATAAGCCCATGGGCCTAGTTTCTTCCTCAAACTGAGTGAACAAGATTTCTATATTATTTTCCAATTTCCTTTTCAAGTTCTTTTTTCTGTTGTTCTCAATCTTTTTATCAGTTGAAGAGAATTTTATTGTTGCCCCCCCCCCCCCCCTGATTTTTAGAAGCAATACCTTTAGAAAGAGTGTATCTGATATAGTGAGTTGTAGTTTCTCATTGGGAATATCTTTAATGTTTTCTCGACTGTAAGTCAGTGGTGAATATTCATCGATTGTTTCGCTTATAGCCTTATTTACTAGATCCAAATATTTATGTCTTTCAAAAGGGAGGTATTAATTTTTTAATTCTGAATTCGTAAATCTGTTGTCTAAAGTGATGACTGGATGATCTGTCATATAACCTGGTTTTATATTGGCTTTTGTGGTAATATTAAAAATGTCAGTACTGGTCAAGAGAAAGTCTAAACGAGCTTGTTTTCTATGGGTCTTTGTTCTTCAAGTATATTTGCGGTCCTGGTCGTGGAGAACCCGCCAACAGTCAATATATTCGTGCTCCTCTATCATGTAATAGCACTGTTTCTCTGAAGTTTGGGTGATTCAATTGATTATAATTATCTGTATCTATCTGAGGATTTAGTATCACGTTCCAGTCCCCGCATTTAATGACCGACGCGTTTTCAATTTCCTTAACAATTTTATTAACTTTTTTTAAACGAGAGCCATCAGAAGATGGTGTATTCCCCCGGTCCCAGTGTCAGTGAACTGGGAAGGAGGAAAACAGCTGCGTTTCTGTGTGTAGGAAATCAGTGATGTGCAGTACAACACATCAAAGACCATGCTTGTCTCCAGATTGTGCCTACAAAAATTGTAGGAGTTGATTTGACAAGATGATATCATTTAATCAACAGTATTTTGAACTGTGAAGGGCAATAACTCAGCGAGGAAAAATCCTCCGTCAACAAAAGTAGCCCATGCGCATCTCTAGACTGTGCCGATAACACCCACCAAGTATAAGGTGAACCATATCAAAAGTGTAGGAGTTGCGTTGACAAGATATCATTTAATCTACAGTATTTTGAATTGTAAAGGACAATAACTCGGCGAGGAAATATCTTCCATCAATGGGAAGAGCACATGCACATCTTCAGACTCTGCCAATAATATCCACCAAGAATCGTGTTAACCATATCAAAAGTGTAGGAGGAGGTGCATTGACAAGAAATACGGACGGACGGATCTACAACTTTGAACTGTAAAGGACAATAACTCCGTAAGGGAATATCCTCCGTCAACGGGAAGAGCACACGCGCATCTCTGGACTGTGCCGATAATATCCACCAAGTATTAGTTGAACCATATCAAAAGTGTAGGAGGAGCTGCGTTAGCAAGATATCATTTAATCTGCAGTATTTTGAATTGTAAAGGGCAATAACTCAGTAAGGAAATAACGTCCGTCAACGGGAAGAGCACATGCGCGTCTTCAGACTTTGCGGATAATATCCACCAAGTTTCGCGTCAACCGTATCAAAAATGTAGGAGAAGTTGCGTTGAAAAGAAATACGGACGGACGGACAGACAGACAGACACCTAGACAATCAGACAGACAGACAGACAGACGGACGGACTTCCGTGGCTGTCGCTATATCCCCCGGCCATATATGCCGGTGGGGGGATAAAAAGAAAGCTTTAATTGTCTGTTTTAGGTCCATAGATATTAACAAGAGTAACAGGTATTCCGTGTATTTCCAATGTAATTATAAAATAGTTTCCTAAACGGTCCTACGTCGGTAATTTATATTCAAAATTATTATTAAATAATATTATTACTTCACGTGATGCAGATGAAAAGGGGCTCACACAGATATCCATACCCCATTTGTTGTTTTTTTTGTTTTTTTTATATTATACTATCGGAAAGGCTATCGTACTTCGGGACAGTTTGTGTATTCTGAAGGCAGACAATTGAGTTTTTTGTCTTTCTAAAGTAATGAAAATGAAAATAGATATTTGATCATATTCGAACAGCATATACTAATAAATAAATATTATATCAGACATAATGTAGACATACTCTTGCCCAATACACTCTGTTCGTGCTAAGTTAATTTCAGTGATTTTTAGGCACCTCGGTACTAAGGTTTTAACTGTGACAGGTGCTCGTGCCCGTGCGAGCCCGGAGTGATGGTGTATTCCGACTTTAATTGCCGGCACGCAAACCGTCATAATTTTAGCGCAAGTTTAGAACACATGCACTGCGTAAAGAAATACATGTAAAGTCATTTATTAGAACAATTTTACCCGCACGTTTGACATCGGTTTGGTTTTGAAGAGAAAACGGTATAACGGTATAACGGACATAACACAAATGTATATCGTGTTGGTAATCACGGTAACATATTTTCCGCCTCACATTAACATCTATACCATTGTTATTCAGCAGTCAACAGCAGGTGGTTGGGTGGATATACGGATTGCGGAGAATCAACAAGAACTTGATAATGTAATATCACTTGTCTTTATTGCACCATCTAAGCGTCCTGTCTGTGTCTTGTGTGCTGTCCTCAATGTTTTACAGGGTGGATGAAAGATGTCTGGTTCCATGCTGCTTCAAAGATTTCTTCTTTGGTGATAGTAATCGAACATTAATGGTTTCATTATTCCAATACATTAATGGATGATGCCATAAGAAACAAGAGCCCAAGGGGCTTCAAAATACGCCCGTATATCTGGAATTACATTGGTCCAAATTTCAAGGTTGTTTAATAGCCTGGATTCCAATTGGTAGCTAGCAATCCAGAGAAAGGTCTACAATTTTGTGCTTCTGAGAATGTAACATACATCACATCTTATATTGAATGATAAAACTAAAATGAGCTTAACTCTTGTAACTGGTTGACCTTGAAGCTTGAACTGAGAGCTCACATATCCCACACTGAAATCGCCAATAGTCAAAAACAAGAAAATAATAGTTTTCCTGTAAATGGATTCCTTTCAGGCGAGAGAATTTTTCATGAAGAAAGTGATTAAATAAACCTTTGTTCTTTGAACAGGTATGAAGTTCATAAAGGAACCCCCTAAATTAGTAAATGTATGGTTTTTATTTCAAAACAGTTTAACTAAATGTAGCTGTTTCAAACATGGGAGACAACTCCACAAGACAAATGCCATACCTTGAAACTAAAGATATCGCATGGACAACAAATGTTAATGGAACAATAGAACATCGCATAACACGACCTCATCTTCGAACGGCATGAAAATGTGACTTTTAATGATTTCTTGATTTTGGGGTCACAGTGACCTTGACCTTTGACCATGACCTAAATTTTGGTACACGACACATCGTCTTCCCTCAGTGTATCAATGGACAAAAAAAAATGTGATTTCCGTGAATTTCATGATTTTGGGGGTCACAATGACCTTGACGTTCGGCCTTGACCTACATTTTGGTATGTGAGACATCAGGTGGCCCTATGACAAACAGTCTCCCCGTCATTTCTCAATGGACACAAAAAAATCATGATTTTTACCAATTTCACAATTTTGGGGTCACAGTGACCTTGACCTACATTTTGGTATGTGACACATCGTGTCCCCCTAGTGTATCTACTGAAATAAAAACAATTTTTTTTAATAATTTCCTGATTTTGAGGTCACAGTGACCTTTGACCTTGACATAATTTTTGGTATGCAATACTTCATTCCTCCCTATTAAATCCACTCACAAAAAATTAGTAATTTCTAATGATTTCCTGATTTTTGATTCTGGGGTCACAGTGACCTTGAATATTGACCTGGATGTAAATTTTGGTACATGACAAAACGGCTCCCCATAATTTCTCAATGGAATCAAAAATTCATGATTTTTAACAATTTCATGATTCTGGGGTTACAGTGACCTTTGACCTTCGACCTTGACCTATTTTTATACGCCCGCCAAAAGGCGGACGTATTATGTGATGGCGGTTTCCGTCCGTGTGTCCGTCTGTCCGTTCGCCGTGTCCGGTCTATATCTGGGACAGTTTTCTGTCTACAGTTCTAATTTTTGGTGAGTGGATACCCTATGGGGAGACGATGTGTCGCGTACCAAAATGAAGGTCGAGGTCAGAGGTCAAAGGTCACTGGCCTAAAAAAACAGGAAATCACTGAAGTGTTCGTGTCCGGTCTACATCTGTGAACGTTTTCTATCCACAGTTGCAAATTTTTGTGAGTGGATACGCTAGGTGAAGACGATGTGTCGCGTACCAAAATTAAGGTCGAGGTCAGAGGTCAAAGGTCACTGTTGCCTAAAATCAGGAAATCATTGATCGTTGACAGTTTTCTATCTACAGTTCTAATTTTTGATGAGTGGATGCGCTAGGGGGGAACGATGTGTTGCATACCAAATGTAGGTCGAGGTCCGAGGTCAAAGGTCAGTGTGACTGAAAAATCAGGAAATCATTAAAAATTTCTAATTTTTTGTGAGTGGATTCAATAGGAGGAAATACCAAAAAATACCAAAAAATAGGTCAAGGTCAAAGGTCAGTGTGACCCCAAAATCAGGAAATTATTAAAAATAACATTTTTTTGTGCCAGTAGATACATTAGGGGGACACAATGTGTCACCTACCAAAATGTAGGTCAAGGTCAAAGGTTAAGGTCACTGTGACCCCAAAATCGTGGAATTGTTAAAAATCAAGATTTTTTTAGTCCATTGAGAAATTACGGGGATTCGTTTCGTCATGTACCGAAATTTAGATCCAGGTCCATAGTCAAGGTCGCTGTGACCCCAGAATCAAGGTCAAAGGTCAGTGTGACCTAAAAATCAGGAAATCAATAAAAATTACTATTATTTTTTTATGAGTGGATTCAATAGGGGGAAATGAAGTGTCGCATGCCAAAAAAAATAGGTCAAGGTCAAAGGTCACCGACCCCAAAATCAGGAAATTATTACAAATAACATTTGTTGTGTCAGTAGATACATTAGGGGGACACGATGTGTCACATACCAACATGTGGGTCAAGGTCAAAGGTCAAGGTCACTGTGACCCCAAATTGTGAAATTGTTAAAAATCATGATTTTTGTGTCCATTGAGAAATTATGGGGAGACGGTTTATCATGTACCAAAATTTAGGTCAAGGTCAATAGTCAAGGT
Source organism: Hanleya hanleyi (assembly GCA_036873755.1). NCBI lineage: Eukaryota > Metazoa > Mollusca > Polyplacophora > Lepidopleurida > Hanleyidae > Hanleya > Hanleya hanleyi. Next base: position 121,870 of record JAVTVY010033298.1, on the reverse strand, counting down.
CACTGTGACTTCAGAATCAAGAAATCTTTGAAAAGTATTTTTTTTTTGTGTCAGTGGATACATTAGGGGGACATGTAGGTCAAGGCCGAACGTCAAGGTCACTGTGACCCCCAAAATCATGAGATTTATAAAAATCATGATTTTTTTTGTGTCCATTGATACATTGAGGGAAGACGATGTGTCCTGTACCAAAATTTAGGTCAAGGTCAAAGGTCAATGTCACTGTGACCCCAAAATCAGGAATTCATTACAAGTCACATTTTCGTATGCCTGTCGAAGACGAGGTCATGCAATGCGATGTTGCGTTCTATCCATTCATCCATTAGCATTTGTTGTCCATGCGATAACTCTAGTTTCAAGGTATGGATTGGTACCAAACTTTGAGTATACCTTACTCGCATGGCAAAGAGGAGCCATACATCAATCGATCAAAGGTCAAGGTCACAGTCACCCAAAACTGAATCAAGTATAAGATGTGATATATGTTACATTCTCAGAAGCACAAACTTGTAGACCTTTCTCTGGTGTGCTAGCTACCAATTGGAATCAAGGCTATTAAACAAACTTGAAATTTGGACCAATATAACTCCAGATATACGGGCGTATATTGCAGCCCCTTGGGCTCTTGTTTAGTATGCGACACTTCATTTCCCCCTACTGAATCCACGGACAAAAAATTAGAAAATTTAGAACAATTTCCTGATTTTTCGGTCACACTGACCTTTGACCTCTGACCTCGACCTACATTTCGTATGCAACACATCGTTCCCCCCTAGGGTACCCACTCACCAAAAATTAGAACTGTAGATAGAAAACTGTCAATGATCAATAATTTCCTGATTTTAGGCAACAGTGACCTTTGACCTCTGACCTCGACCTCAATTTTGGTAGGCGACACATCGTCTTCACCTAGCGTATCCACTCACAAAAAAAAGCAACTGTAGATAGAAAATATTCACAGATACAGACCGGACACGAACACTTCAATGATTTCCTGTTTTTTATGCCAGTGACCTTTGACCTCTGACCTCGACCTTCATTTTGGTACGTGACACATCGTCTTCCCGTAGGGTATCCACTCACCAAAAATTGGAATTGTAGATAGAAAACTGTTCCAGATATAGACCGGACACGGGGGACGGACAGACGGACGGAAACCGCCATCACATAATACGTCCGCCTTTTGGCGGGCGTATAAAAACAGGAAATCAAATTTATAGAAAACAAGGGACTTTTATTAATTTTCGTAGTTGTCCAGATACAAATCGGATGAATTAGCATTAAAAATCTACATTCGTATAAGTATCACGACTGTTCTTGGAAAAAGGAATTAAGAGTATCATTCTATAAGAGCTTAGATGTGGATATTTCAGAACGACATACACAGCCGCAAAATACAGAATCTCAATAAATTCAAGGTGTGGGTTAGAACATAGATTATTATCAAGTAATATAGTGCACCACGTTTAATTCAACTGACAAACAAACCAATTCAGTGAAGGTCAAACACACACGCACAAATGTTCTTTTTTCAATAGGACTACCATTGCTTATTGATTTATCACTTATTCGCTTCGAGCACCAGAGCTACATGACAATTTCAGACGGCGGCTACAATATTTCATCAGTACATGCAGATAAAATCTTCTGATTACGGGAAATAACAGGAGACGGTGAAAACCACAGAATATGAATTACGATACCAGAGTTTGTATTGCTCTTATATCTCAGGAGATACGGAGCAAGAAAAGTCGGAGCAATCTTACCTGCTGAAAGATTCTCGCGGTCAGCAATGTTAACAAAAATCTGAGAAAATTATAAACGTCATCGGAAAGTTCAATATTGTGTTTCATAGAGTTTTCATCGAGTATATTTACAGGACCTTCCTTGGTCAGAAAGTAATCTCATTCAAAACTACATGTCAGTTGAAAAGTTAATATAATTTGAGAAGTCTTCTGATCCTACACAGTATGCTCTTCAAAAAAGCCCAAAACTTGGGTATTATATCAGCTACGCTGTTGATACATTTCATACTTCTTTCAAGTCAGAACAAAACTGTTATGCTATGTTATTATTCATGTTTCCATGGTATTATGCAAGTATACACTCGAAAACGAAGGAGAAAATTTCAGAATAAGAAAAATGCAACAGCGTAACTGCTTGCTCATGACGGATTGTTTGGACCGTGTTCAAGTTACACTTTTTGTTTCTCCAAGGAAGTCTGTGCCATGGCCTGCTTCATATTCTCATGGAGGAGATCATGCTTCACCAGAATGACTTTGTCAGCCTTCGTCTGTCGGCTGGATTTACGACGGCATACCACAACGATGACGATCACCAGGACAATGATGATGACGAGAGCAGGTACACCAGCGGCCAGCAAATATAGCTTAACCTTGTGCCATCTGTGATGAGGCTCCACAACTGTAAAATATTTCATAAAAATCAATCTCGCCCATACCTTTAATAACTGAAGCCATTACGGTTCATTTAAGAAATAATCGTTTTTACTGTGATAAAACAAGTAAGACAAATCGCGATGCAATAGGAGGAGTCGTGAAAAAACGTGAAGTCTCGTCCGATTGCATCGCGATCTATCCTACTTGTTTTACCACAGTAAACAAGCAATTATATCCATTCTACTATACTACAAACGGCAGAATTGCGGAGATTTGTCGTGCAAAGGAATATTTTATCATTTATCGTCCGATTGCATCGCGATCTATCCTACTTGTTTTACCACAGTAAACAAGCAATTATATCCATTCTACTATACTACAAACGGCAGAATTGCGGAGATTTGTCGTGCAAAGGAATATTTTATCATGTAATTACACCTTCCATCAATTAATCAAAACAAACCGAAATCGACACGCATAGGACGAGTCCACAGTATGACAGCTATAGGGGAATGCTAAAACGCTTTTAATGTTGAAATGACGAAAAAACAATGTTAACAATTACCAATAAATTTCAAGAATATTCCAACTATAACGTGAACCTTGGATTTTTAAATGTATTACTGTTGACACGGTACTTCATACACAATGGTCATATCGCAGCACACGGATTAGCCTATTTATTATTTCTGGCGGTTGAAAATAATAGTTGAAATAAAATAGTTTTGAGGCAATTGACTGCAGCAGCCAGGTTGCCTGACCTATGATACTTTGTAAGAAGTCCCGGCATTTCAAATACAGTCTGAGCAGATAACAAAACAGCCTATCAGAGCGGACATTTACAACAATCTGCGTCAGCATTAGAGTTAACTTGCGGTATCACAGATCTACCCTGGAATTTTCAAGACGTGCATCAAAACGTTGTCTTTGAACAGTATGGGCGAATCAACAAATAGATTTACAGACAGAAAAAAGAGAAATTCGAATTATTCCAGAATACTAACAGTATGGTGTAGGCACCTCTGCCTGGCAATGGAGAGCGAATTTCTTTTCGGTATAGGTATCCACCAAGCGGAAAAGTCCCTCCACGAAGTCTCGTGCTTCCCTGCCACAACGAGACTGCACGCTTTCTCCCAAGCATTCCTCGTATCGGCTGAGTAATCTGTTTGAACAATAATTAATGCAGGTAATGAAATTGTGAACAGATAATTTGGGGTGCTTGTTCATCGTATTTTATTCAGGGTTGTCCGGCACCCTGGCGACCAAATCACCTATTAAACCAAGAATGGGGAATAATTCATGTAAAAAAAAAACTACTGTCAATGAAAATTCAGTGGGTCTCGACTCCTGGTTGTCCCCAGACTTGGCTATTGTACGCATTGTCTGGTGATCCTGACATGAAGTATGAAACCTATGAGGTAGGTACTTATGAATGTTCTCGGGATGTTCCTTCTCATCATGCTTGTCTTTATAGATTAGAGTTCCTCCTTAGTTACAAATGTCCTAGCTAAGGGTTTAGAATATCTGAACCGGAAAATTGTTGCCATGAAAACTTTTAGACTCCATAGACTGTGGCATCGTCCGCAAGGGCATCGTTGGGGGCCCCTCTAAGCGCACGTTATTTTCCTATGTTGGACAGCGAACTACTGGACTATCTAACCGGTAAGCATATAGGAAACGCCCCACTGTCAAGAACCCTGGCGACGCCCTTGGTCTGTAACAAATATTCACATATTGTTCTTGTATTTGAACCTTGAGTGACCCATCGTGTTATATATCATCATTTACATTATTGACGTCATGATTATCCCAAACACTCTATTATTAAAATACCCCACAGTTGCCTGTCTTGGGTAGAACAGACATTCTCGCCCCATCAGAGGCATGCTACCACAATGCCTCTGGCGGATAATGAAAGCTAGCATAGTATCTGATAAATATTCATGAGCGCGAAGAGTCATGTAACCTATACTAGCACATAACAGCCAATGACACCGCCGTTTGTATCTGATCGGCAACTCCACAAGAATGACGTAAAGAAGCATGGCGGCGACTGCCTGTGGATCAGGTGGACAAGAAGAGACAGAATATGTGGCTTGTGTGAGGTGGAAATATCCAATCCACGATACGCCAGGGTGATACATGTACAACAAATCTTCACTGTGGTATCACAGAATTATTGGAGGTATGTCTCATCGAAGCCGTCGTCAGGATATTTTTGCTCGTTCTGTTTTACGAAATTCAACAGGTTATATGGTGTAAAGGTTAGCACTTTGGACTCTTGAATCCAGCGATCCGGGTTCAAATCTCGGGAGAACCTAAAGTTTTCTTTTTTCCCTCCAACATTTGTTTTCGTTATTTTTCATCGATGCATCTATTTGTACGTCTCATTGAAGATTGGAAATGTCTATTTCGTTCTGTTTGTACAGATTTTTCAGATTTAACAAATTCCTCCACAAATTCGATAATTTCGGCGTGGTCCTAAGCTTTCCTATAAAAGATATCACTTGCTTGATCCATAAGCCTATTACCAAAATTATATATCGTAAGCAAACGCCTGAACGAAACGTTTTATAAGAGGTTCTATGGTGTAATGGTTAGCATCCTGGACTCTGAATCCAGCGATCCGAGTTCAAATCTCGGTAGAACCTAAAGTTTTCGTGGAAAAGGCGCAGGTGCGCACAGTTCGAGTATCCAAGTGTGTCGGCTGCCAAAGGTCTAGATAATACGGCCGATGTGACTGGCCACCTAAGAACAGTCGGCAATACTTGAACTGGGGGTCTTTGTATGCCACAGCGTTTGCCGGAGTACAGCGTAGGGCACAGCTGTGACCTCCGCGACATTAACCACGCGTAACGGCTCCAGTCCAACGGGCAGCTTCAGTAACCAAATTCTGTATTAGCCTAAATCATTTGTCCGGAGGTTTTTTATGTAGACTTGAAGAAAAAATTAATTTTTAAAGTTATGGATTCAAAACTCAATCAGAGTCCGAATAAATATAATAAGATATGTTCTTTGCGAACGTTCAAACTTACCCGCACATCATGTACCTATTGGTATCCATACCACTGAAGGATCTCTTTCTACGGTCAATAATTATTCCATCGTCGTTTTCTGGGTTCACACATTTCATCACAGTTCTCGGCAGGTCCATAGCCATATCATTCAGACATCGAACGGAATCCTTGAATTCTGAGCAGAAGTGCAAACAAATGATTAACGAATTTGTGTAGTACATAAATTACCATTTTTACTGACTGGCTGTACTCCATTACGGCCAAGTTTCTTCTTTCTTTCTTTTTGGTTTTCTTTGGCGTTTTTTTCTGTCTTATCTTCTCCCGGTTTGTCAATTCACAGCTATTCATTGACTCAGTGTCACATTATATCCGCTTAAGTTTTTTTTTATCATAAACTATCATTTTACATTTCCATCGCCTGAATGAAGGCGACGGGAAAATAATGTCCGTCCTTAGTTGCAAACGTCCTAGACATTTTAGATTATTTATGAGGTAGACACTTTCTGTCACTGACACAGATTATCAACGATGCTGTCATTGGAACTTCCATCGTCTCTCACAACATTCGAAACACCTCTATGTGTATTTTGATTCTTAACGTCCCTCCCAGTGAAGGGGCCTAAGCAAGCCGAAATCCGATGATATCCAATATATAGGTGATGGCGGATGTAAGGTGCACACACACACGAGCGGTATTCGCTCAGCTTGTACCGAAGGTATAGTTTCAGTGGAATAATAAAGTTGACGGAGTTGGTTTGAACCGGGGTTATAACATGTCATATTTTATCTCAGGTTCTAACGAAGTCCGCTTCTCCCTATTCTCCTCCAGTAGGGCCACGACGAGAAACAAACTCTATATATTTATTTCCTTTCTGTACAAAAATTTAAGTGGAATATGTGATAACAAACCTTCACGTTTCTCCTCACACGCATAGGAGACAACTTTATGGAGAGTTTTCCAGATGAGCTCGGCTTCTTCGCCGCAAGTGTCGGAAATACTGTCTACACATTTCTCTGTCTCCCTCGCCATTCTGAGAAGATGATGAAATAAAAAATATTATACTCTATTGTAGCTATAGGTCAGCTTGTCTGAACCATACAGAAACGAAACATTGTTTCAATCATTTTTTTGTGAATAAAATTGTTAGTGCATTGTTGGAAAGTCTATTTTATTTTTCAGATCCTATTTAATCTCAAAGTATGTTTTGGAAACACAACCTTAAATCTTCAACATACAAATGTATAACAGAAATGGTAAATTCATAATTGAAAAGAATCCGCTTTTAACATATGAAAGAATCTACGCTCCCACTTCCGCACAACCACTTTGTACTGGCTACAGTACAACAACCGTAAATATAACAAAGTATAACCCATTAATAGAACGTAAACACATGCGTAAAGTTCTTTAGATCTCAGGTTCAAAGTTTGTAATATTCCAATACCGGAAGTTGTTATTCGGTTGAGATCACGTGACGGCCTAAGCCAATCTGACCAAGCGGAAGATTATCTCTCAGCTCCTCAAAATGGCGACAACAAATTCCTTCCATTTGTTACGGAGAAACCACCATTTTCATTGGAAATGTACTTATATCTGTAGCAATTAATAACTTTGGGGAAAAATATTGCGATAGTTACCTGCACATTTCGTCGACGGTCGTTGGTGGTCCCATCCTGTGAGATTGAATTATGGGTTCCATACATTGCTCCATTTTTCGTGGTTGATTACAAGACAACTCGAACATTGAGGGGACAAATCCAGTTGGGTCGAAGGGTGGTCTCCATGAGGGCGATTGTGTACGTTGTTGCACGTCCGGCATACTTGGAACTCCCGTCCTTGGTTTAGGAACATCTGTTGAAGGAAATATAATCCAGAATCAGTTAGTTCATTTTTTAAAAATCGTATAAGTCCAGTAAAATACTAAATTCAATAACATTACTAAATTTAGCAGAAAATTGTTAGTTTGACTGTTTCATTACTGAAAGCAATAACAATATTCTATCCGTGTTCATATATGTTGTTGTTATAGTTTTTAATCAGTTTCAGATTGTCTATTTTCAGTGAGCTATAGATACCGCGTTCATGTAATATTTTTAGCATTACATCGCTTAATTTTACCGGCAGAACTAGACGACAAATAATAGGTATGTATATAATTTTCTGTTCTTCATTACTCACGAAATTTCACTGAACAAGAGCCGCATGAGCTTCGATATATGCCCGTGCATGGCTAACTATAACCCTTTAAAACATTAACTAGAATTTGACCTTGATGGAATAGGTCAAGCTTGAATAGGCTTCAAATTAATCACAGTTCCATATGTACTGTAGTTAAAATTTGAAATGCCAAACTATGATCTCTCGAGATACTGCATTAACTAGAATTTGACATTGATAAAATAAGCCAAGGTCAGTCAAATTTATAGTCAATCACCAGTTGCATATCTCGTATGAATTTGGAGGTCAAGAGGTAATTCTTTACGTTATCGCCAATACCCACATTTGACATAAATAAAATGGGTCAATGTCGGTCATATTGACAAGGCTTCTGACATATCGCCATTTGCATATGTTATGTGAAATTAGAAAACCTGGCTATAATCCTTCTTAACAAGCCAGCTGGACAGACTTACCCAAGCAAACAATATCCTCCCACCAAAATTGGCCGAGGGGTAAAAATCAATAGGCTTCTTCTCGGACATCACAATCCACATAAAAATGTACTTATACCATAAACACAACAATTTTCAACGATGTACTGATTTTTCAACCTCGGTGACCTTGACCTTTGACCTCAAAATCACTCATGGGTAAGGTATACCCAAGCTTGGTACTAATCCATTGCCTGGAACTGAAGGTATAGCAGGGGCAAGCAAAAGATACTTTCACTATCGCATTATACGCGCCTCATCTTATTAGAATTAGTTTCAGACTTCATATTTTTTGAGTAACAACTCTTAGAATTAGTTTCAGACTTTTGATACTGTTTGAGTAAAAACTTGTCTCGGTTACTGAAAACAATCACTAAACAAAAATTGTGTGTTTTATTGTTTATATTTGTCTGGTATCGTGTTATCAGAAACAGTAACTTTATTCAACTTCATACTTTAGCCACACACTGTTAAAGACAAGAGTGTCCATTGGATAATTTAAAGCAAAGTGTACATTAAATACATTATATACATTAAAATATCGTATACATTGTCGTAATTTCTCTATCGCGAACAATCCCATAAAATACGCCATAAAACGTTCGAAGCATGCAGGACAGCTTCAAAACAAATGGTTCTGGGACGTCTTTAGTAGTTGCCAAATCCTCTTGAAAACCCCTATAAAATGTATATATTTTCTTGAAGGAAATATTCATTGCATTATTTTAAGATACAAGCTAGCTATGTAATTTTAAACCGGAACCAATTTTCCTCCCTCTGAATGTACTCCATGCTTTGTCGTAAATCTATTTCAGGTCCAGAATAGACGATATTTCGTCCAGTTTCTGAGAAAGCTTGCCAACTGAATCCAATAAGATTCCCCGTCTCGAAGCAAGATAACAATGCTTTTCAAAACACGAGGAAGAGACACATTCAGATTGTTATGACATATATTGCACTGGGTAATAATTAATTGCATTGGATAATTGTAGTAAGTCTTGGTACCTACTCTCTGTCTCCCATTACGATGAGATGGGATTTTCGGCAAAATATCGGAGCCAGTTTATCTCAAAGCATTGAAATTCTTCACACTATCTATATGTAATTTCTGCATTTTTATTCTGAAATTTCAAGAAAATCGATTCAGAATTAAAAAAAAATCTACCATATATACCTCGCATGTTATTTTCATAGCGCCTAATCATAATGTTACAACATAGCTAGCCCAACGTCATTGTGCTGTGAAGATAAGACGCGAGGTATTGGAGATTGTCTTTGATTCTGAACAGATTTCCTTCAAATATCAGACTGAAAATGCACATATTACATATATCTACTGTGGGAAATTGTCGAAAATCTCATCCCATCGTAATATGAGACCGCCATTAGCCCCATCCTGCTTACCTTCGCAGGTCATAGAAGGTAAGTTCTTGTTTATGATGTTGAAAAATCCGGTTACGACCTCTCCAGCGTCACAGTTGTCACGTGCCTCCCTTTCAAGGCAAGTCTCCCACTTTTTGATGTATCTGAAATGCAAGAATGGATTATATACCAATCGAATATAGTGTAGGCAATATACATAAGCAGCTCACTTCAAGGTTCAAAATGACGCGTGTACATTGGGTATAACCTCACTGTTGTATTTGGAGGTCATTTTTTATCTGAGTAGGTAATTATCCCGGTACACGCGAATTGACGAGGACAACCCAACGCAGAGGGGATACTGATAATTTGATGTTGATCAACATCTACTATAGATAAACTTTATTCAACTGGGCATGGTCAACTGTCAAAGCAACAGTAAGGGACACGCTTCACCAAACGAAAAGACCCAACCTGATCTACACCAGGAACAAACGCTTATACTTTCGGGGAAAATTTGCTCTCAATCGTGTGCGTCTTTCGGCTAAAATGATCATCTAGAACCCTTTAATAATGTTTAAAATACTATGTAAATACAGGGAATGAAATGTTTTTTGTGAACCGCTGGATGATTGTACTGGACAGTCCTCAGTCCCTTTGGCTGCCAGTTTACTGCGACGTGGTACGTCTTAATATATATACATGCGAACATGGCGCTCCAACTGACCGGCCCATACACTGTTATAAATTACCGTTATTTCACAGTAAATGTATGTTGGAGTTTACAGTACATTTAATCGTAAACACATTAATCTGTAAATTGAACTGTGATATTTCAGTTGACATCAACTGGAATGGGTGAACTGCGCACACACGTAACATAAAATTCTTGTTTTCTCTGAAAGGAGGTTGATATCTTTGCACACGAAACGCTCAGTTGCAGGAAACTTCCGACACCTGCGTTGTATAGCATCCAGAGCATTACCAGAACACGCACTGGGACGGACGCAGCGGCTAACTTTAATTTTCGGTCTATAGTACGGTTTGGGTTTGGTTTTATCTGACTTGAAGTTGTGTCCCAATATTCGTGTAATAATTTCACAGATTCCTTCGTGATTATTTACGAAACTTGTGGTGATTGCTTTGTAAACACCAAGAGCTGAAGTACGCGAATTCATGGGCAATGGCCATTTCGGCCTTCCAGTAACCTACCTAACTCGGAACCGATAATTTTGGACAAGGGGGCCACGTAATTGTATAGTTTATAGAATGTTAAAAAAACGAAAATTGTAAATTACTGGGCCACCGGAATTTTACAGTTGAATGCCTGTCATTAAACGGTAATTATAAAATAATGCGCAACATTTTACAGTTCAAAGCCCGTTAAAAAGCGGTAATTGTAAAATACGGTGCAACGTAATTTCACAGTTGAATGTACTGGCACCTTTTCTGCCAGTACATTTAACTGTGAATTTACGGTGGGATTTATAACAGTGTATGGTTGGAGGTAGGTGACAGAAATCGGTGTCAATGTCTAGGATTAAATCGATTTAGACCACAAAATAAGCCCACCAGTCGAATTATTGCCTCAATTCTTCGACCGAAATGGTTTTAACCGCGCAATAAATCCAGGAGTTCTTTTGTTGAAATGAACTTTATTTGATCCGCGGTCTTGATCTTCCTTTTCCGAGGTATAAAACATTCAAGTCTTAGGCTTTAGTCCACCAATCAAAATCGAGTTTCTATAGTCTCATTTTCTCATTCCAATTACACATCGGGCGAGAAACTCGGTTTTGATTGGTGGCAATAAATGATATCAAACTCCGTTCATGTTTGTAGACGAATATTGGGCGCAACATTGAAACTGACTGGCGATCGAAACCTTTTCTGAGCCATAAGTGAATGGATCTGCATGTATCTGTGAAGACAGGCTACACTACCCACAGCTACAAGTTGACTGAAATATCGGAATTTATATATTAGAATATCGGATTAATTCTCAGAAACATGAAAGAGTCTGTCCTTATATTTTCAAAAAGAATTTCCCGAATCCACACAAAACAATATCTAAGTCTCACAATAGATGTACGGTAGATTTTCTAACACCGGGTTAATAAGGGTGGCGGTCCAGAATGTTTCCGAAAGTTAGTACTGATTATAATGAATGGATCGTTCTGTCTATTTAGCTCCTGCTACAATGTGCCGGTACCGACGGAAGAAAAGGATTTAGCGTATTCTCCATTTCTCTTCAAGTTCAAAATAGTTCAGAATTTGACGCACATCCTGTTTTAGATATTGCGCCAAATAGGTACAGAAATTGAGAACGTAGTTAAACTGCCTCTGAAACTAGAGAGTGGAAAAGCCTAGAGCTGTGGTTGGCGACACTCGGATCGGACTCCTGTATTCCAATTCCTAACTGATCAGACAATCACTTATATACGATCACTTACCCACACATCTTGGAAAATATAAGCGGGTAGTCAGTGCCATCCTGCATTACATAGGCTCGTTCCTTCCACAATTTGACAAAGCATTTCTCCGTGGCGCTTGCCTGTGTCTCCGTCATGCCGATCATACATGTGGCGAGTTTTTGTGTCTCTGTGAAAACAATGTGAAAACGTAGGATTGGGAGAAATTGCTAGATATATAGTAGATATGTACTGTTTCAGTCAGAAAGATAGAGAGCACAGTAGGAGGTATCCAAGTACCATGACACTGAATAAACTATCATACCATACGATTCAAGTCGATTCACCGAGGAAAATGAAACGTCAGAAAACAGACCAGAAATTTACATTCACACATCCCCATGTCTCACTGTCACAATGTCCAGTTTCTTGATAGGCCTACACAAAAATAGCAGCCAGAAACACTTACTTGCATTCCAAATGCAGCAGAGAAAATCTGAGTCAAGAAATCTCCACCATCTTGGTACAAGATCTTTTAAAATAAAATAGACCCGTCCGCCCTACCATAAGGAAGATTTCCCCCTAAAACAAATTTAGTTGGAATTCTGTTCTATTCATTTTAACGCTTTTTAAAGTGGAATTCAAGATCTTTGTTGATGGAAATATAAAGTTCATGCATTCTGATAGAAAAACTCTAAAACTTCAGAGGTAATTGCAGACCCTTCAGTAGTGGGGTGGTTCAATTTTGTGGAAAAGCCCTTGTACCAAGTAGACTTGGTTCCCTGTACATCCATAGGCAGGTAACCAGTCTATATTGTGGTGGAGATGTTCATATTTCTCAAATTATCTCTGCTGCATGTAAGTGTTTCTGGCTGCTGTAGTTTTGTGTATCGCCACACCGGATGAGCCATACATTGTGAAAATCCAATGTGTAGATGCGAATTTCTTGTCTGTTTTCTGACATATTTTTGTTTGTGAACCGTCTTCGGTGATACTGCATGACTCCATAGATGTTGTACTCACAGGCTTGGTAGTTGACTATTGAGAGGGAGTAAATTGTGAGTTCAAGATATAACAATCTCACATATTGAACTGCTATTGAAAATCTCGTTACTGCACCCGGCCCCGCAGTTCTAAATTTACAGCAATACCATGTTAAATGCTCTGCATTCTGGGTACGGGTAGGGATTTCGCTTCCGTTACATTAAATGCTAATTTAAGATGAGATTCCCAATGTAAGAACTCTTTGATTAATGATTTTGCTAAAACTACTGAGTAAATTCTTATGAACTCGCGAAATCATCGTAAAATAAACCAGGATATATGTCAAATATTCAGTCATACATGCTTTGAGATACCGTAATAAAGAGCTGTTATTACCCCCCGATTCTTGTAACTGCGTAAGGGCTAAATATCAGCCAATTGAAGATTGTTCGTAGCTAGATAATTTCAATTCACAAGTACAAACAATCATTATGGCGTCTTCCAGTCCGCATGCGATTTGGTGCATGGCCGTCACTATAGGCTGTGCATGCGTGATTGGTCTCCAGACACTACTATATCCTTCCATTGTTTAGTTACGAGACTAACCCATTCTATAACTAGACTCGGTACATCAGTTATTGATAGAAATGTAGCAAGGAATTCAGAATGAATCGTAATTCCGTTTCTTCAATTCAGGATGAATCGTAGTTCCGTTTCTTTCTATAGTTATGAGTTCTAGGGATTAATAAACGGTACGTGTGTGGCCTTCATCACTGCTGACTCATGGCAGTGTGTAACTAGATTTAACTGTTATCCTAAGGGATAACAGAGATACCCCCCGCCCTTGCAAGACAAAAATCTGCCGTTCTGAGTGATATGTCAATACAGTATAAAAAGTCATTCCAAGTCTGGGTAATTTGGACAAAAATTAATATTTCATGTCACAAATAGGAGATGCAAATCTTCAAACATGTCTACAAAGTTTCAGAACTTTCTGATAAAACTAGTAGGAGTAGTTGATTACACTAGAAACTTATCTGTACATGGGAATAGATCCTGAAAATGGCAAAGCCCTATAAAGTTCAAAACGTCATAAATATGTCAAAAATTATAATTTCGTCTTGTAAATACGACATGCACATCTTCAAATCATAGGTAACACATATGTAAAGTTTCATTAGAATAAAAGTAAAATCTTAGGAGGAGTAGTCTGGACAAAATAGTCACTACATGGAAATAGATCCTGAAAATAGCAAAGCCCAATAAATTTCAAAACGTCATAAATATGTCAAAAATAAAAATTTCGCCTTGAAAATAGGGCATGCACATCTTCAAACCATAGGTAACACATATGTGAAGTTTCATTAAAATAGAAGCAAAATCCTAGGAGGAGTAGTCTGGAAAAAATAGTCTCTACATGGAAATAGATCCTGAAAATGGCAAAGTCCAATAAAGTTCAAAACGTTATAAATACGTCAAAAATTAAAATTTCGCCTTGAAAATAGGGCATGCACATCTTCAAACCATAGGTAACACATATGTAAAGTTTCATTAAAATAGAAGCAAAATCCTAAGAGGAGTAGTCTGGACAAGATTGTGTCTACAGACAGACGGACAAGCCGATTCCAGTATACCCCCCCTAACTTCGTTGCGGGGGGGTATAATAAGCAGATTACTATACAGCGACCTCTGACTGGAGACTCAGAAACTGGCTGGATAGTCTCCCCATGTTCTCCTCCACCAATACCAATACCAAAATGATTCCTGGAACTTTGAATTGATGCTGGGGTTCAATCTGTCACTCAAGACAGCAGACGACACGGATCATTTCTCACCCCAAGAATCCAATCTTCCATTAATATGATACCATACGGTATCTATATTCTAACCCATTAAAGATATTAGTCATGATTCTCACAAGCTAATTCAGGGACAGTCACAAATGAACGCGTGGTCAGTGTGAACTTCCTAGTCAGATGAATTCTTTGCTACGCCAACATGATGGGCCGTGCTGATAGAGTCATAACTCCTCCGCTTACACACTGTGAAATCACCACAAAAGAGTCAGGGTTTGTGTCAACCAAGAGCAGGTCAGTTCGCCTTTAGAGCCAATCGTACCGACTGCTGGTGTTGTAATCCTAGGGAAGAACATTTGGTTGGTCCATGTTTCAACACATAGCCGATCACAATGGTTTCTGATTCGGTCACTGGGGAGTCTAAGTGCATTGGACCTAAGGGAGGTAACTGTGTATGAGATACAACGGCAGGTTTTCTTCAGACGACTTACCTTGCGACTTCGTGTGGCAGAAATAGTCCAAGCCTTTCCTAAATGCTGTCAAAATTTGATTCGGCATTGGTGCGCAATCTTTAACTACTTCTCGCAGGCACATGTCAATGTCAGCGTAGTTCCTAAAAAAATGCAAGACACCGCCAATGGTATATAGATATAAACACTGGTAAAACCACCCTTTATTTATGATTCAACTTAACTTCCCATAACCTCCAAAAATTCGTGAAAATTTGAACACAGTTATTTTTGACAAATTATACATCCATATCTGTAATAGCCCACAATCAGTTACATAAGAAACAATGCTTGAACAGCTTGTCTCTCCTTCATAGGTCAAAGTAGTCATAATCGAAAAGTAAAGTGAAAATGGACATTCCCTGGAATATTAATGCATAGTTGAGAGGCCCAAAATCCGGTGGCTTTTGGGATTCAGAATATGTAGTGCTTAATTTGCGAAGTTTTGTCATAACCCAACTAATAGAAGTGTACCCCGAAATTTCCAATGGGGCTCTGGTCCATCGTTAGATTCAAATGTGGTGTACATATATGGAATGACTATAGCCCTGCAGGATTGTTTTACGAGATTGATGTGATAGGTACTGTGGAGAGAGTAGTCAAACCGCCCTCATCCTTCATAAGGTTCTGGTTAATAAACAGTTACATGTCAATAAAGGCTATCAATAATCTCAAGCAATGTTGTGATAACAGCATTCAAAGTCCAGGTGGTATTGGTATGACAAATGGTGGTATGACAAACTTAAGTTTTCCCTTAACCGTTGACCTTAAAAGTAGGTCAACGTCAGTACACTTCACTGTGGCTGAGATCAATATAGAATATGTGATGTAAATCTAGAAAACTTAGCTCTGAACCCCCGATAGATATATATTGTACTAACTGCAATACCATTTATGTGACACTTGCCGACAGACGGTGGTTCTCTCCGACTTCCTCCACCATTCAAACTGGATGTCAGAATATGAGCGAAATGTTCTTGAGTGTGACATTAACCCCTTCCACCCATTTACGTGACCTTGAAATAGGTCAACTTCGGTCATGTTCAATTGTATTATGGTTAATTAGCATGTGCATCTGTTGATAGCTCTTATCCTTCCATATTTGTACTATCAGCACTGAATCGACAGTTAACATATTATTTGACTTTGAAAAAAATGGTCAAGGTCAGTCAACGAAGATAGGTCAATAAGCAGATACATCTGTGAGACAAATTTAGGAAGGCTAGCTTTAATCTTCGAATAATTGTCATGCTGAAAGTAGCAGATAGATATTAAATGTGTAATTTGACCTGGAAGAAATAGGTCAAGGTCGGTCATCTTCAATAGGCATTTGGCCCATCGCCAGCTGCAATTGTTGTGTGAATGAGGAGCAACTGGTTGTATACCCTTCTATCGATATCGTGTTCAAATGGAATATGGACAGACAGGCGGAATGACAGACCACGCTGAAGGCGACAATAGCCCTTCGGTCAAAATTGGCCGAGGAGCAAAGAATCACTCCCGCATAAATTTGGATACTGCACCTCATAGCAACCGATTGAACATAACCGTTAATACCCCCAAAACAACTAACTTTAGAGTAGGGTAAGGAGTGCCCAAGTTTGAAAAATCACCTCCTTCTGATTATCAGGAGTAAAGATATTGCCATAGAAATGTATCTCATGATTGTGTGTGCCACTGGACATCCCTCACCGCATTTGCATACGGGAATTTCAGTGCAACTTGAAGTGACCATATCTCAGGTACTGCTGGGAATTTGTTTCGTGCAATAAACTAAATTTTGATTTATTTTGTGTCTGTCTCACCGTTTTGAAAATATAGGCATTACGAAATACCCCTTTGGGTATAATACCTCTTTAATCTTCCCTACTACATTATACAGAAAGTTTCCGAAGGTAACTTTTAGTTCAGTTACAGCTATAATCGGCTTGGAGATAAAGGGTCACTTCGCTCATTAACGTTCGAAATTTGTCCTCACCTACAGATAGCCACGGCTGGATTCATGGTCGTAGCATCGCCATTGGAAGCCGCATGGTCCATATCTTCATAAAATACATCCAAACACCCAATCATTGCGTCCCTATTGCATTTCGATGGCGGCATAGATGGCAGAGGTGGTTGAGCAATGCACAACCCTACAATGAAAAATAAGGAAATTTAACATGTAATATAACATATGAACATGGTGCTCTGGAATAGGCTTAAAAACTTAAAACTTATAAACTTTCATTATTGGTATTCTTCTGTGGATAGGTGATAATGATAGACATCTTGTCTCCAATGGTTCATCCCCTAGTACCAATTGGCCTCATCCTACAGCTTTTAATTTCATAGCATACCCTGATTTCTCTATGTCACAAAGATCATGGTATGTTAGACACCTCTCTTGTTTGTTCAAGCAGGAACAGTACAATCAATTTTATTTGATGGCCCCTGGTTCAAGAATTTTGAACATTCCATAGAACGAGGTAGAGAACTATACCATGCTCATCTGCAAGATACTAACCATCTTCCAATTCAGTTTCAAAATTGTCCATCAAATAGACGAAAATATGGACCATTATTGTGCTTGAAAATTTCGGGCATGTACTTTTAACAATCAGATAAGCATAAATGTACATCTTGAGCTATGTTCTCATTATTAAAATGTAGTAATGTAATTAATGCCCAATGCCACAGATAAAAGCGACTTTATTGCATAATATATTTGGACATTTCTTATCAATTGATCACAATTAGTTCTAAAACATTATCGCGTATATGGTATGATATTCTACACGGAGTACAGTCATGTTCCCCCCCTGTCATGTTCCCCCCCCCCCCCCTGTCTCATTCCCCCCCCCCCGGACATATTCCCCCCTGTCATATTGATTTACACATCAATGCCACAAGGGGATGTCATTATATTTGTCGATTATTTCAAATAATATTCACGATTTTCTGCTTCCCTAGATGCTATAAGACACAAAAAAGCTAAGCTTAAGTTTGCCATGTCCAAGCTAAATCATATCATAATGTCGTGCCATTACTCCCAAATATAATTCACAAATAGTATATATATTTGTGTGTATCAAGAGATTTTAGTTCCCTTCCCTTTCCTTTTCCAAACCTTGAACATTCTTGATAATTCTGATTACTTAAGGGGAGCTCAAATGGAAATTCCAAACTTTTGAAGAGATGTGTTGTTGACATTTTTTTCTGAAAATTTCCACATTGTCCAGATTTTTTTTGATTTTTTTTTTATTTTATTTTTTATTTCTACATTTGAAAATATTCCTACTAGTTGATGAGAAGCCGCAGACTGAGCTATAGGTATTTTTTCATATATGTAAAGTTGCAAGGGGTGAATGGATGTCCAAAATCTCTGGAAAAGGGGGGCAAGATTGTTGAAAAGTGAAATATGCCGACAGAAACAAATATTAGTGGATTAGGTGAGGTTAATGGTATACGATCATTGATAATGATGTCTTAAATGACATAGATCCACTAACAATAATACCGATCAATCGACTCTGAGTCAGTATTGTCACATTTATGAGTACATTATGACAAACGGTACTATACATTATGTGATTTTTTTTAACTAATGGGACAGTTTCAAATCAATCCATGGACAATGCTTTGTGGCCTCGATTGCAGCGGGTGGCATGAGCTCCAATTCCTCAATCGGAGAGCTTCGATATCTCTTTAACCCAGACTATATAATAATCGATGGTAAGTGGTATATTTTCGACCTATAAAGTTGACAAAATTATCATAAATGGAAGATTATTGGTCTTTCTTCGGATACTAGGAATATTCGGTCCATATTGTCATATTTACACCAGTTATCAATAGTTCAAATACCCACTCCATGTTATAAACATAGGCTAAATATATCATAAGAACGAATCGGTGCTCACGAGGTTTTCTACGTGCTGTGCACCTGTCGCCGCCACCGGGGCAAAACGGCATTGTCCAAGGATTAATGTGAAAAGGAGGGGATTGTGATTAATTGTAATGTATCAAATTGCGCAATTATATTATGTAATTAAGGCGCCTTTAACTGTGACAAAGGGCAGTTCAATTTACATTAGATGTTATTAAATGATTATCTGATTATTAGAAATACATGCAGGCAACTTTTCATGCACAATATGTCATAATAATGCATGGTATTGTGTTATTCCATGTTCATAACTTTAAGATGCAATGCATTATAGAAGAAAAAAAGTCCGAAGTTAGAGGGGGGTGTTGTTCAGCCCCTTCACTTTTTGAGACAGCAATGATAGAAGTCCTATCTTAGATGACATCAGTCCAGCATTTAACATGACCAATATAGAGTTCAGCCCCCGTCCCCCCCCCCCTCCTAAATTTCAAATGTGCTCGAATCTCCTGTAGACAGTGCCCTTTTAAAAGAATTTCTCTATAAAATGTTTAAGGTGCCGTGTCCTAGTGGTGTCACCACGAAGGGATGACATATGATTAATTTTGACATATATATCGGAATAATAATTTCGATGTTAAGGACTTCGTCTACATAAAACTTATAAAATTGATTTATTTCAGTCCAGCGCTCACTGTACACGTGATAATCCTGTATTATTGATCGTTTATACTTGCAAAGTCCATGTCAGTTTTCATTACATCCGAGCACGTTTTCTTTCTTTTTTTGTAACAGCTGCAGATCAGCTGCAACTAAATAAATCATATTTTCATGAATACATTATTTTGGAACGAAGACAATTTCAGCCCCGCATTCCATGGAGAAAGTTTGGAAAATTTGATCACAGACAGCAATGTAGATATCGCCTTATCTGCAGGTAGTTTCGAAACAGTAAACTTGGCCTTTGTGCCCCCTACTTTTTCGCGATGCGCATGTCAAGCTGGACTGAGTGATGTCATTTCAATGTTTAGGCGCAATGTAATATATATATATATAAGGATTGGTTTAATAGAGAATGGCCCTATTGCGTCATGGGTCGAGCACTAACAGAACCTGTCTTTCATGGAAATGATCCCATTGACTGCATTGCACATCAGGCGAGGGGAAATGCTATGCTATTTTCAGTTTTTATGGGTGGTGTTTCTTCGCTTCAAGACCAAAAGTACCATGCAGCACAATGAGAAAAATGTCACTTTACCGGTTCAAATAAAAGAACTATGGCCGTACCCAGCCTGTTTCAGCATTGAATTTTATTTTGTGTGGGTTTTGTTGCTTCATTATATAGGGACTGAATACCGTATCACGGCTTGAATGATATATTCATGATGCTTTCTTAAAAATGGCTGAACCGTGACACGAACTGGAATACAACTTGAAAATCAACCCACGAAAATTGAAGTACCGACACTATAAGCACCTACTACGCCCGAACAACTCTGGGATCCTGTTAAAAACGCCACATTTTCAACAGGAGGACGTGTACGATAACGTATCAAACAAGAGAGTAATTTTCTTCCCAAGAGTGCCTCTAGCCAAAGAAGTGGAGATTTAGAGCGTCCGTTGGCTAAAAGTGTACGGTTTCTATCTTCTAACCCAGCTAGGACATTTTCCCCCACCTTTGAAAGCATTTTATTATCCATCACACCGGTACCCCACAATGGGTTCCTCCATAGTAGGGCACTGCATGGGTCTAGAGAAGGTTGCCCTTACCCCTTTTCCTTTTCTCTCCAGATTATGTACTGATTTGGTTGGACAGGGAAACAACTTCGAGAACATTCATATACGATGAACAGACTCAAAAAAGACGATAAATTATATTTGGGGATTCTATATGTAGGTGTTTGTAGTTTTAAACTGGAGAACTATCTGGGAATTCTATATCAAGCGTATTCTGGTTTCAAACTGGAGGACTATCTGGGAAGTCTATATCAAGCGTATACTGGTTTCAAACTGGAGGACTATCTGGGAAGTCTATATCAAGCGTATCCTGGTTTCAAACTGGAGGACTATCTGGGAAGTCTATATCAAGCGTATCCTGGTTTCAAACTGGAGGACTATCTGGGAATTCTATATCAAGCGTATACTGGTTTCAAACTGGAGGACTATCTGGGAAGTCTATATCAAGCATATCCTGGTTTCAAACTGGAGAACTATCTGGGAATTCTGTATCAAGCATATCCTGGTTTTAAACTGGACTATCTGGGAATTCTATACCAGTACAGTTTCTTCTAGATTTAAACTGAAGAACTATCTGTGATTTCTTTTTCTAGGTTCTTCAATTTAATTTTTTACCTGATGAAACTATATGGGAATTCTATACCAACGTTCTTCTAATGTTACACTGAAGAAAATATCTTGGAATTCTATATCTACGCTCTTTTACTTTTAATCTCAAGAACTATCTGAGAATTTTATATCCACGTTAATTCTTTCAATTTTTAACTGAAGAAATTATCTGGGAATTCTATGTCCACGTTCTTCTACTTCTAAATCGAATATACTCTGTGAACTCTATATCAACGTTGTTTTTAAAATGAAGAAAATATCTGACAGTTGTTTATCAACGTTTCTACTTTTTTGAGTGAAGAAATTATTTGGGAATTCTATGTCAACATTCTACTTCTAAAATGAAGAAACTATATGAGCATTCTACATCAACGTTCTTCTTCAAATATGAAGAAATTATCTGGGAATTCTATATCAACGTTCTTCTACTTTTAAGCTGAAGAAAATATCCGACAATTGTATATCTATACTGTCAAACCCCAGAAACTATTTGTGAATTCAATGTGAACGTTCTTCTTGTTCTCACCAATTGCACATATATATTCATACACGGATATTAGCGTCTAACGATTTATATGGATTTGTTTTTTTCTCCATCGTAAGATTTTGTAGCAGGGGTTGTACGGTGACAAACTGGACAAACAGCCCGCAAACCAAAGCACTCCCTTGGCATCGGTTAAAGGGTCGTTTTCTGTGAACAAAAGCTTTTTTCATATGCAGCTATACGCTCTGTTTGATACAAGTATAAATCCTTTGAACGGTGAAATAGTCTCTCCATTCTCTCCATTCTAATTTGATATGTACTCTCAAAGATATCATGCCGAGCTTAAGTTCGACGACTATGAATCACTATATAGAACTTAAAATATATCGAGTAAAACAAGAAAAACAGGAAAAGTATATGCTATAGGGGCCTAGGTATGCTATATGTTGGTGAAACGAGTACAGAGCAGTCAACTCTCCCATGCATGGCGAGACCATACATGTAAAAAATCTATACTCTTGTGGGAGGTCTATCTATGTATAAAGTGAACCCTCTAAGGACCCCTGAAGGCGTTGTCCTTCTACAGCAAGAATGAATTTTGTATAAGTATTTTATATGAGAATATATATTAGGCAAAATTTACAATATTGTTTGTTTGGGCGTAACCCTATACCTACCCATCAAAACGGCCCCTACCCAAAACATTTTTATTGGTTTACCCCAACAATTATTTTTTTTATTCATCTAAGGAATATATAGGGTTTTTTTGAAACTGACATTTGTCCAGCAGGATCCATACAAATGGTAATGATTTTCTTTGTTTGGCACATGTTTCTACTCTCATGAAGCAATATTGTCACAGGTATGTGACCACGAAAAAGGAAAATATATATATATATTTAAAATAATAAGAATCGACCTAACGACCTATGGTTTGTGGCAAGGTTATATACCCCAAACAAACAACTTAAATTGTTGGCCTTATATAAGTTTGGTTACTTGTATATGTGTATCAAATAATTCCATGTTTTATTAGTTTATTCAGTATAAATAAAACACATTAACTATAACTTTGAAATTCAATATTTATGAGAATTGAGACAGATTATCACTAAATCACGCACAGAACTAGCATGTCAAATGTGAGAAATAAAACAAAAATCCACACAGTGAGTAAATATGATTTCAACTACATTTCAATCATATCACGATGTTTGAGTCCTATTCTTTTTCATACTCGCGAACCCCACAGGTAGGGTTCTATTCATTTTTACACCCGGGAGCCCCACGGATGGGGAAAATCCAGGTATTTAATTGTCTTAAAGAGGGTAGAAAATGGAGAAGAAATTTAAAAACCCGGCTCCAAAATAGCCCAAATAGGACTTTTTGATAGATGACGCCATCATGACACCATCAGAACACGATACAGGCATGATTCATTCGTAACGCTTGACCCAAATATGAAGTGTGTGTCTGTGACCCCTAACCCCAGCTATGATAGAGATTTAAAAGGAGAGTTTTTCTTTTTAAGAAAATAAAATACGCTGATGCTATAGTGCTGTTATAAATGAGGCCCACATTCTCCTCTTATCAAGCAGAAATAACAAGACGCGATTGAGGGAGGATCAAGAACTGACATGTATTATATTACATAATGTTATAGGTTCCTATACATCAGTCGTGACAAACACAAACATTACGGATTTGTTGTTGTCAGTTTGCCAAGCGCACTCATGCACCGACAAGATTATTTAAGATCTCGTGATCTTTCATTGCTATCGGATTTCTCGCCCTATTCTATGCAACATATTTGGGCCTGTGAACGGGAAATTGGACAGGGTTAACTTTCTGGTCCTCCATCAACGTTAAAATCGTGAATTCAGCATTGGCCAATCGCGGCTTCTGTTACGAGGTTACCACAGGCTCTCAAAACTCTTGAGTGTGGGCGGTGGTATTACGGTGAAGTGTCGAAATATGGAGTCTCTATATATAACCCCATGCTTTATATAAAAATACACCAAGGTCTGAAACGCACTTTGGGTGAAACGAGAAATAAACGGTTTACCTCCAAACATATCACTTTGGGAGAAAGGAGAAATAAACGGTTTACCTTCAAACAAAATACATCAGCATATTCTAGAATTCAAATTAGTAAATTTGTGCAATTTTATACCTTTGCTGGGCAATTCAAAATCCATCCTGACTGTCCATTCAACCCGGCACAGCGAGATGAAGGCCCACTTCTTTCTCAGTTCTGATTGGTCAGCTGATCAGTGTGTGACCTCCCTTGCCAGAGGCGTGTCGCGACTGACCAATCAAAATTGAGAAAGAAGCAGCCTTCATCTCGCTGTGCCGGGTTGAATGGGCAGTCAGGTTGGATTTTGAATCGCCCGACAAAGGTATAAATTTCACAAATTTACTTATTTGACGACGGAATATATAGAGTGACAATCGTAGAATATGCTGATGTATTTTGATTGGAGGTAAACCGTTTATTTCTGGTTTCACCCTAAGTGCGTTTCACATCTTGGTGTATTTTTATATAAAGTATATTTCTACACTTCACCGTAATACCACCGACCACAGCCCCCAAAACTCTTGTTTTGAGGGCCTGTGGCGGTTACTTAGCAGTCTGTGTAACCGATTTCCATACTGTCTAGGGGTCTATACGAGGAACCAGCTGGAGCGAGTCGATCTAGCGCGCAACTGTACATCGTCATGACACACGCACTGACATATGCATTTCGATTTGGAGCCCCAAAGTCATTCACGTACGTCGAGACCAAACTTGGACATCGACCGCACAAATTTTGAAAAAAGGGTGTTGAGCCAAAACCACTTTTTTGTCTGTGGATAGTTTTCAAGAGTCGCGTGAGCAGTGTTCTCTGTGCTTCAAATTTCGGACTAAGAAATGTAACTTGAAAGTGAGGCTACATTGTGTGCATTGTAGCAACTACTAATGACACAGTTGTCGCAGTTACGACAATTGTGCCATTAACAGTTGTCAGGTCGCCAGCTAATGTTACAACTGCGTTGTGACAATAGCAGGCGCCTCTGTCAGTCTAAACAAATGGTGGCGAGCATGTTGGCGCTTATTTTCACAACTGGGAAGCAGTAATTATTCGAGGCAAAAACATATCACACATGATGTATGACTAAATCTTTGATATACTTGTAATAGCAACCACTAATGACACAACTGTCGTAATTGCGTCATTAGTGGTGGACTCTCCAGAGTCGCCAGCTAATGTTGCATCTACGACAATTGTGTCGTTAGTAGTTCCTACAACGCATTCTCTCATTTTCAGAGTGTATAACCTGCTAAATTGTCGATGTAACACCCTCAGAATGCATTGAGCCGAAAATGCGGCGCGCATGCACATTCAGTCTTTATCGATTTTATCGACAAATGAGGATCTGCATACGAGATGGCAAAATAGCAATACGGTCGAAAACGGTGGATCTCTGACTTTTCGTAGCTGACTCGGTCTGCAAAGCCAGTATTCTGTTATTGTTCGATCGCAAACCAGTTCCACTCATGTTGGCCTATCTTGACCGAAAGTTGAACCGAATATCATAATTACAGTAGGCTACACTGGTCTATTGTCGTTAACAGAGTTTGATGAATAAGATCGCATCGATGCGTGACGTTCTATCTCAGTGAGAAGTGCTTTGTATTCCATCAAAAGCTTCTCGTCCTAACAATATAAGCCTAACAATATAAGCCTAACAATATAAGCCTAACAATATAAGCCTATCTCTCACACGTTTTTGTCTGTAGACTTAAATGGATATCTCAAGTTGTATGTGAAGAATGTGGATAGACCCTGTATGGTAAAACCGGGGGCTTTTATAGTCAGTTATATAGTCTCCGGTAAAACTATATTCCTAGAAATTGTCATATAAACCTACTGACAAGTCACTGAAAATTGACCCACTCACGTCTGGAGTGAAAACTTTCCATCAACTTGAGTGAACTTTGCTCTTCTTCGACGAAATCTATTTTCAGTCTGCCTCGATTGTTTTATTTTCTCGCGCTTGCGTGATTTTTTAACATAAATTAACTGAAGTAGAGTGGCTCAGTTATCATTCTTACTTCAGAAAACTTGTTTTACTGATCTTTCTGTATATCAAGACAAATGACTTCTTGGAAACAATTAGGCCTATATGTTCATGAATGTGGTATATGACTAAAGCCTATAAGTGTAGGGACAGAAGGAATGTACAATACAAACATGGTATATATCTGTATATGTCTATGGTTACAGTCCATAGATATTGTATATTGACGATAGAGCAGCTGAAGTTTGAGAGATACGCCTACACCGTTGTCTTCAACAAGATTGCACGTTTTATTGAGGAATTGGTCGTAAAGGCATGGAATGTCTGCAATGAATACATTTTGTGGAACTGCCCAAAACTAAAGAAATTATATTCGGAAAATATCCGTAACCCACCAGTCACTTAAATGAAATTTTCTCCTTTGGTATTTTATTCCTTCTCAATATTCTATTTTTTATTTTTTTTTGCATTTAAATGGAAATCCGCTTTTGGGACATACAATATGAAGACGGTAAGACTAGTACGTCATGGGTGTGTACGTAAACTATGTATACCCTGTTTCCAATTAATGCAGTTCAACACAGTTTCACCTAAACGCGACCGCATGCTTAATTTCCATACCAATGCACTTAAAATATACTCAATGTTCGCTACATCCAAACCCGATATACAAGGGGGTTTCGGTTCAGTGCATATCAATATACCCTTTTATGTGATGTTTCTTTATCATCGAAACTAGTGCACGATTTTCATGGTATAAATGGAATGGGTTTCCAGTTTAGTAGGCAGGAACAGGAATGGCCACCATAAACCGGTTCTTCTAGTAGCCTCATTGTTGCAGAACTACAGAATCCAGTTTCCCCAAAATAAACGTGAGCGATTATGCAGGAAAATGAATAGCCTTATTCACGATTCTAACATGGCTCTATTTGGGCGAGGGAGCTGAGGGTCCATGATTCCAACATCAGGTGACAATTTCCATGTGCTTCATGAATGCCAATACACATTCCTCTTCACTCATCACAAATCTTCCTTATAATATCGGTATACATTTTGGAAGCGGGGATTTTCATGTAAGTCGGCAAGCTCAGCTACACCAGTGGAAACCACATTTGGTAATCCATTTTCCTCGTCATAAGTTTGATTCCAGCTATAGCAAGAATAACCAAATTCGGTTCCATGTGGTATAGAACCAAAATTTCCGAGTTAATCATGTGTGATCAGAAACAAGAATCCAGTAATACCGCCTTAACTTCTCGCTGCATCCCCCCTTTTTCGTGCGGTTCACTTGCCCATAATTCCAACCATTCTCTCCCAGGGTGCTTTGCGCTACGCTCCAATTAACGCTGTAGGGGTCTCGCCATTTTTGCAGGATTCTTGCAGAAACCAAGAACTGTAATTTCTAACTGTTTTACTAATCGCAAAACGTATATTTATCATGAAATACACTCAACAGTTATTCAGTGTATTTTCAAAATGGCAGTGTCACACAGTTTGAAGGCAGCTTTTTGACAAATTACCCTAGAACTATATGTTGCGGATATATATATCGGTGAGTCGCGGCTGATATCAATTCGCCCAGTTATGCGGTCGCCATATTCGTTTACTGTGGCAACAGATGACCTTAGATCAACCTTGGAGCAGTCCGTGAGACCCTGACAGCGCTAAATTGAGAGGCGCGAAGCATAACACGATGAATGCCTGATAGGCTTGACTTCAACATGCAACGTCATCTCTCGACTGCATACTGACCGTCATCTGAAGCTCAATTTCTCAATTTTTCAATGATTTCAATTACTGGTATACCGAGACGTCTCAGATATGAAACTTGTCTAAGTGAAATCAATATATTAACACCTTTAGACCTATTTTATATATTCATTTCTTTGTTTCAGTTCAGTTTAACTGATTGGAAATATTCCAATATTTCCAGACGCTTCAATTAAAAAATTGAACATTGACGATTCAAAGCCAAAGCTAGTTGACAGAAAACAGTGGATTGAACAGCGAATTGTATAAAAATAGATAACAGTATATCCCGATTTGGCTGAATTCCAGAGTAATTAAATATATGTATTATCGTACGTACAACGCAACAACGCCAGCGGTTTTATTTCTCTGATTAGATAATTGATAGCTGTTACCCCTCATCTCGACCCTCACATGAGATCAAAACGCAAACAGATGATGTCATGACTGAAATCGTGATATGGCGTAATATCGCCAAAATGACATTGTCGAATATCTTACTTAAAACGTCAAAATATTATCATATTACCCACTCCAAAATGTAGAATTGACATAATATTCACAGAGTATAAATCTGAAATTAAGCGACACGAGAGCCCAGTTTAGTCGATAAAATATACATCAATTCGCACATCAATGTACGACCTGCATGGGCTGTACATCCTAGAGGTATAGAAAGCAAGGTAGATTGGCCTACATAGACACTGTTCTTGTTCAGCATTTCATGTTTCTATCACAATTACGCTTTATCATTTTGTACGAATACTCACCAATTAAGGTCCCCACGAGGGCTAAGCTAAACATCTTGATTATCTGGAATCTGACTGTTTGAGTGTATCCTGGAAAAGATTATCAAAATATCAGGACGGAATATATTCGCTCCTCTCAGACTACCAAGAATCTCCCAGTAAACCGTTCAGCTCGTCGCCAGTCAATAAAACTCCCGAGTCACGGGCTTCAAGGAATATACGCCTTTCGCTTGGCTGATTCTCAAAAGACCCAGACCGGCCTATTCAAATTATTTATATCGCAGGGAATAGAGGCGTTTTATACTATACAATTGCAAAGAAGTGTCGGGGTCCGTGAATGTAGGCTTACTGGCGGCTGTACGTTCAAGTGAATACCAGGTAAAAACCGGTAAAAGGACTTCACATCAGGCACACAGACTACACCTACCTTTACTAGAACAGGCTATTCTCATTAATATTTTGCTTGTTTCCTTTTGTGAAGTTCAGTAATTTAATTAACGCCCTTTCCTGCCAGGCATGGTGTAAATGAATAAGTTGCACTTGCAATACAAAGCGTTTATTTTAGTTTATTTTATTCTATTTCATCAAACCAAATAATTTATTCTATAAAGTCCAAAAAGTCACTCGAGCATATCGCAGTACAGGGTCTCATCTGCATGATCAAACACGTACTCTCAGAATTATAGAAGAAATTACCTGGGTTAAACAGCGTATGCTCCATGACAGCTATGTGTCTTTTTCAAACAAAGTATGCGCCCAGGTTACATTTCGCTGTGCATGATAAACTTTTATGTGAGTAGGCATTCTGATGTCATCAGAATTATCTGTTTGACTTTGTGATCATACTTTTTATATAGAATGGGTGCTGCCTTGGTCATGCCCAAGGCCAAAAGTTATGGTGTTCCATTTCGGCCATTTTTGCGTCGCGCGTCGCAGGCGACGGGAAGGGCGACGTCGCCCACGACGTCGCCCGCAACGTCGCCCTTCCCGTCGCCCTTCCCGTCGCGTTCGTATAATGTTAAGAGATAGAACGCGACGCGACGTCGCCCTTTTTAAACGCGACGTCGCCCTTCCCGTCGCGCATCGCGCGTCGCTTTGATCAACACGACGCGATGGGCGACGTCGCCCACGACGTCGCCCACGACGTCGCCCATCCCGTCGCCCTTCCCGTCGCCCTTTTCAAACGCGACGTCGCCCACGACGTCGCGGGCGACGTCGCCCTTCCCGTCGCGCGTCGCGCGTCGCCTTCCGGTATTTTAGGACAAAGTCGATCTGCGCATGCTTAGGGAGCAGCTATTGCGATGTGGATCGTATGGCGAGGCCGTCATTTCATGAATGATCTCTGCCACTATCGATGAAGAAAATGTCAGCGTAAATGAATAATGATTATCCTGCATTATCGTATAGCCTTTAAATGGTGTTAAATATTAGTCCATGCTTGGAATGATGCCTGTTATGAAGTTATCTCTCGGAAAGTCTGCAACTCGCTGTGTTGTACTGTACAAATTATATCTTCGCTTCCAAAAAAATATACGCAACCTCCACATCCGTACATCGTCTTGAATTTCTTTATTCCCATTGGATTTCGCGTGTATGTGTGTGTGGATTTTCTGTGTGCTTTTATGTGTTTGTGTTTTTCAGTTGGGCTTACAGGATACCCCCACATTTACCAGGTCGTTGAAAATATCCTTTTATTTACTGCTGTCCAACACTGTATACCGTTACTTAACCTGTCACGTCCCGACAGATTGTAGTGTAGATCTATGAGCTTTCAATTTAGCGGAGAGAGATAGTCCCATAACTCTCAAAAAGAAAGAAAAAAAATTATGATGGAATTGAAGTTATTTTGTTCTTTCTACTCTTTCTAAGAACTGACTGAAGAATATTAGTACTTCTGCACTCTTTAAATCGTTCGGCATTTCCACGATCGTTCTAGACGATTGAACTTAAAATTCAGGATGAGTTCTTGGAGTTCGAGTAAGTTGCTCTTAACTGCAGAGATTCTTTCCTCATTTTCAAGAAATTTTGTAAAAAATTCATCCTTGAAACACAATTGTAGTCAAATGGCCTGAATAAAACCTGGAACAAAATCCATGAATTATTTTAAGAGTGCATATCAACGAGATTTGAATTTTTCTGGAAATTGAGGAAAGAACCCCTGTAGTTACAAGGACGTAGACAAGTTTTCAGATTTGGGGCGGGGGGGGGGGGGGCTATACTATGACAGCACAATAAGGCGAGGGTCCAGGGGCCGCCTAGGCCTCGGAAGCTCCAGGATCCCAGATGACTGGAGATGCGTTCTTGGCCTTTCCCAGTGAATAAAACTCAACATTAAAACGCACACGTTGTAACCAGTTTTTTTTTGTCTTTTCTTGCTTTTATGTGTGGGTATTTTCTTTCCAGGGTTATTGAACCTCAAACTTGCTCAACACAAAAAACGTTGTGCAAACTAATTAGCTTAGCGACTCATCCAGGTTGTGGTTTTGGAGGGAATACGTGTTTTGTACATTTTTGAGGGAATTTATACAGTAGTTTTGTGGGTTCCGAATCACGGTGACCGGCGGATAACTTTCCTAATGAACGCCTTATATTTCTTGCAATAAAGCATCTGTGTAAATCTTTTCTATTTTTATTGGAACGTTTGTTTCTGTGTACCCAAATAAATGTCGAACAACCGACCTGCGTTGTTCTTTTCTCGGTCAATTCGGCATGGTAATGCTTCCGGTACCACGCAATGGCAAATTCACGCTGGGACAAAAACGCGTGTGATTTCTTAAGTGTTGAATCTACGAGAAATTAAATGGCTTTAAGTGGTAATTTCAGTATTCGTTTCAGTGACTGAATCATATTAATGGTCAAACACAATATCTAATGATTTGCGATAACCCTCGCCAGCATTGTAACATAATGCGGCATTAGAGATGTCAATTCCGGATTACGAATTGTGACATTGAAGACTGCACACGGACAAATGTCTCTTGGGCAAAGTTATTGCTTTAGAATAATTTTAAGTCACAGAACGGGATAGTCTTCACCCCTCATCCCACCCTTCCCCCACCCCACCACACACATACCAAAGATTTCAAAATTAAAGATTTCATTATTAAAATTAGGGAAATATATCTGTGTGTCCTTTCCTCTATTTTCTTTTGTCCAAATATAGATGCTAAATAGATGTCCGATGTCCATTTAGAGAGTTTATATATTGTAATGTTGAATATGCGAGTAGAATTCGTTCAGCTGTCAGAAACACGATGGAACGTGTGTGTAACTTTCTTAAATTTGATTCTGAATTCCATGCAGTATATCAGGTCAGATGGGGAAACATTTTCGACAGGTTTGAATTGAACCAGGTCCGTCAGGTTCAATCTTGAATGAATGGTGTCGTCCGTGAACAAATAACGAACTATCCAAATCCTGAGAGAATTAATTTAATTAGTGAGGATAATTTCCGTATAAGGCATGGTCAGACAGATCAGGCCGTCGTTGTCTATGAACAATTTCTGCCTCAGTAATGGCAATCCAACAAAGTCCAGGCATGTGATACCACATTTTTCGCCTATTGAGATATTGGTGATAAATGACCACTCACGACCGCTAGATGGCGTGATCCGCTTCTTACCAAAGTGATTCGCAACTGCTCGCGCTGGTGCACTGAGACCGACATGATTTTCTCATTGATTTACAAGTTCGATTAGAGAATTTTATACATGCAATTATCGACGACAGATTCTCGTAGAAAATAAGGCCAGGAATCACTCTCAACTCTTAACAACACGAGCGCCAGCAGTCTAGATGTAAAAGCCGATTCGGAACTCCCCTATTAACTGTATGCTTAAACATGCCTCGTTTCCTCTGCTTGACCACTTTCCCCTCTGACAAACACGCAGTGGGGAATATGTATTTCACAAACACGTCTATTTTTTGTTTGTCTTGCAAATATTTTGTCTACGGCCATGAGTTAAGAGCAACTTACCCGAACTCCAAGAACTCGTCTTATATTTGAAGCTCAATTGTCGTCAAACGTCTAGTACGATCGTGGAAATGCCGGATAATTCGAAGAGTGCAGAAAAACTAATATTCTTCAATCAATTGTTAGAAAGAATAGAGAGAACATAATTCTCACAGTAAAATGACTTCAATTCCATCATAATTTCTTTCTTTTTTTCTTCTTTTTGAGAGCTATAGGACTATCTCTCTCTGCTAAACTGAAAGCTAAAAGATCTACTACAATCTGTCGGGACGTGAGAGGTTGAGTACCGGTATACAGTGTTGGACAGCAGTAAATAAAAGGATATTTTCAACGCCCTGGTCAATGTAGTAACATAAGGAGGTATACTGTAAGGATATCTGAAAAATGAAAACACATAAAAGCACACATAAAAGCCACACACACATTCACTCGTGTACGGATGTGGGGGTTGCGCATATCTATTGGAAGCGAAAATATAATGTGTATAGTACAACACAGCGAGTTACAGACTTTCCGAGAGATAATTTCATAACAGGTATCATTCCAAGCATGGACTAATATTTAACACCGTTTAAAAGCTATACGATAATGCAGGATAAGCATTATTCATTTACGCCGACATTTTCTTCATCGATAGTGGCAGAGCTCATTCATGAAATGGCGGCCTCACCATACGACCCACATCGCAATAGCTGCTCCTTAAGCATGCGCAGATCGATTTTGTCCTAAAATACCGGAAGGCGACGCGCGACGCGCGACGGGAAGGACGACGTCGCCCGCGACGTCGTGGGCGACGTCGCGTTTGAAAAGGGCGACGTCGCGTCGCGTTCTATCTCTTAACATTATAAGAACGCGACGGGAAGGGCGACGGGATGGGCGACGTCGCGAGCGACGTCGTGGACGACGTCGTGGGCGACGTCGCCCATCGCGTCGTGTTGATTAAAGCGACGCGCGACGGAAGGGCGACGGGAAGGGCGACGTCGTGGGCGACGTCGCGTTTAAAAAGGGCGACGTCGCGTCGCGTTCTATCTCTTAACATTATAAGAACGCGACGGGAAGGGCGACGTCGCGGGCGACGTCGCCCTTCATGTCGCCTGCGACGCGCGACGCAAAAATGGCCGAAATGGAACACCATAAAAAGTTGATGTGCATTTCTTCAGTAAGTTGATTTCATTAATGTTCCATAATTGAAGATAGAGACAGTATGCCGAAATTGACTGGAAGAATTCTTTGGACTGTTTGAAGAACTGGGGACATAATATTCATAATTTTAGCTAAGCATGCATCCCACATAATATTAACAATGGCCACCTTTGTTCATCTTAGAAATAAACACATACAAACTTTTGTCCATATAGAGATGAAAAATATACATTTATAGATTTTTTCACATTCTGCTTCAAAAACCAATATCAGGACTATTCAACTCCTAGCCGAAACTGGGGAAAACAGTAGAAATATTACACCATTTCACCTTCAAAGATGGCCGCCGCCTGACAGAATCTGGTCACAGTTTCAGACACCTTTAACATTTAACTCTTCCGTAAATTCAAAGATGACAAGCTATATGCTGTTTTACATGATATAGTACTTGATTTGCAGATAATTTAATTGTGCTTTAATTTGTTTACATGTTAACACTTCATTTAAAAATCACCAGCTATGCCTGATGCAAGTAATTTTTATCCACACTGCATGTTGTTTTTTGGGGGGGAATGCAAAATGAAACAAAACCAGTGGAAAATGATACCTTCTGGTCCTGAACGAATGGTACCTTTCAGTCCTGAACGAAAATATCTGACATTTTCGACAGTGGAGAGCCAAAATATCATTTTCATGATGCCAATTTAGAATGAGTAGTAAGGGACGTCTAATGTGATGACCTTGTCTTATCTCTTTAACATGGGAGGACGCGAACCACCACATTTGACCTTTGAACCTTATGACCGACCCTGGTTGACGTCAGGGTTAGGAAAACAGATCAACGGGATTTCCCGAGCGACTAGGAATTCAACAGAAGTGTTTCCTCGAAAGAAGTAGATAAACCGAAAGTAACATCATCAAAACCGACAGCAGCTCAACAAGTAGGGGCTAGAGGTGTTGGTCAAATGGATACCTTACAACAAAGCATTTAATTTGAACATTCCCTTGACATCATCATGGTGAAAGTAAGGTATTATTTCGGAAATGTCTATAGTGTATTATTGACGAGAAGCTACCGGTGAATAAGCGGTACAGAGGGAGTATACTGAATGAGGTGTTGTTTTAACTGGGCTCCTATACCGATACAGCAAAGTGCTGCAAGGGAAGGTTTTTAAGAAATATACAGAATAAACACCGTAACTGCTCTTAAAACCAGGTGTAAGAGGATCAGATGTCCTCTGGGAAGGATTGTCTACACGCTTAAAACTAAGTGTCGAAACCTACTCGTAAAGTGTTGCAATAACCCTTTAAGTGTGTCCACAGGGACAGCACTTTAAAGTGCAGTCCCTGTGGACACACTTAAAGTGTTATTTCAACACTTTACAACACTTTAGTTTTAAGCGTGTACCCTTGTATATTTCGGCACATTTCCCCTAACCTTTAACCCACCCCTAAAGCTAAAATTAAGCAATCGACAGATCCGAAATTCAATATTCAGTCATTGTCCATTAAATAATTTTCGCGTTAATAATCTATTTCGTATGACAGCAATAATTTCAAATGTCTATGAAATAAATATAATAACCCGAACCCTATACTCTAAGCCAAACATTTACGATTCTATGCATTAATCCAGGGCCAGGTCACCCGGAACCTTTTTAAGGCCCCTGCATCATGGAAATGAGACAGGAAATAGGAGGGGCAGATGCGCCGTTTATACCGGATAGTATTATTGCCTTCTCTGCCGAGAACATGGACAAGTGAAAATCATTTACATACGTGTGTACGTAGCCCCAGCAGGGACCTAATGATACTGTCATTGACAGTATCATTAGGTCCCTGCTGGGGCTAGTGTGTACGCACTTACATATGTTACCCATATAGTATCACCCTTAAAGATTAGAATTAAACGGAATTCAGGATATCTGCTCCCCATTTGGATACTGTCGCTTGTAGGATCTAACAGGCTTGCAGTAACTCGCGTGTTAACCAATCCCGAGAACGCTTCAAAAAGAATTTTTGGTTGGCTCAGCCGAATTAGCCGGCTCGCTGGTGGGGTGTCTTTTTATGTTGCCATAGAAACATGCGAACATCATTAGGTAGGGGGAGACAAATTATTGTCGTGTT
This sequence comes from Hanleya hanleyi, assembly GCA_036873755.1. Lineage (NCBI taxonomy): Eukaryota > Metazoa > Mollusca > Polyplacophora > Lepidopleurida > Hanleyidae > Hanleya > Hanleya hanleyi. Next base: position 86,245 of record JAVTVY010033298.1, on the reverse strand, counting down.
TGAAAATGTAACCAACTGTCAGTCAGAAATTTCATATTGGTTTTCCCATTATATTAAACTGTACGTTTAAGGACTAATGCATGCCAGCTGTCGATATATTACAAAAAGCGCACATGTCTCATAGACCCTACTTCTAATGTTTCCAGACTAGCCAGGTAATTTATTTTACATTCAAGTGTTAGATATCCATTATCTGAAATTAAAATATTCATGTGAAATTCTAGCATATGAAATGATTAACAAGAATTAACAAGAAGCTATCGAAGAAAAGCGGTAATTTTTTGTGTACGAGGGGAATATGGTGACGTTCCTTTCAGTGCATTGATACAGCCTTATCCAGAAAGTGTAATATGAAATAGGCAAAGCCTAGAAGCGAACGCAGATAGAAAATCTGCCTTCTCTTCTGGCTTTACCTATTACATATCAAGTTAGAAAATTCAAATGAAATTCCCAATATTATACTCTGCGAATGCAGTGGAAAAAACAGAGATTTGGATGGGAATAATAATAATTTAATTTATTGCACAATACAATTTCAATTCAATTCATTCATTTACACCCAAACCACTCTCTATGATATATATATGGGGAAAAATACATGGATAACTGTTCGAAACAGCTTTTAAACAAATATACAATTATCACAGTACATAGTTGTGATCCATTGTAAAAATATCAATGACAATTGAGAATGAGGAAGAAAATACCCGGATTACAAAAAGTAATTGAAAAAGATAAAATTAAAAATGTTATGTAAGGGGAGTAAATCCAATGTTTTATGTAGAGTTAATTTCCCCTAGTTGTAAGTTTCACTTTCGGTTGGAGTTGCAATGCATATTCAGTTTTGATGAAATTGAATATTTATAAGCTGAAGGCAGTATGAGTGTTGCAGCATAGCAGTTGAACTACTAATAGTTAACTATTCCTAGGTTATGAAAGTAACGACAGTAGTAAAATTATGATGGCCGAGAAGGGCCATCGTGTGTTTGGCATTAGAACATGGAATCCAAAAGGCGAAGATGCGAAGTCACGATGCGATGCGCGAAGGTACGATGCGAAGATGCGAAGTTACGATGCGAAGCGCGAAGGTACGATGCGAAGATGCGAAGATGAAAAAAGGCGAAGATGCGAAGTTACGATGCGATGCGCGAAGATACGATGCGAAGATGCGAAGATGAAAAAAGGCGAAGATGCGAAGATACGATGCGTTGCGCGAAGGTACGATGCGAAGATGCGAAGTTACGATGCGAAGATGCGAAGATACGATGCGAAGATGTGAAATGCGAAGACGCGAAGTTACGATGCGAAGATGCGAAGTTACGATGCGAAGATGCGAAGCGCGAAGATGCGAAGTTACGATGCGAAGATACGATGCGAAGATGCGAAGTTACGATGCGAAGATGCAAAGATGCGAAGTTACGAAGATGCGAAGCGCGAAGATGCGAAGATGCGAAGCGCGAAGATGCGAAGTTACGATGCGAAGATGCGAAGATGCGATGCGAAGATGCGAAGATGCGAAGCGCGAAGATGCGAAGCGCGAAGATGCGAAGTTACGATGCGAAGATGCGAAACGCGAAGATGCGAAGATGCGAAGTTACCTGTACAATAGGGGCATATACGTTTATTCTAAATATGAAATAGGCCTACAGTCTATCTTATCTTCTTTTTTGAAACGAAAACCCGAAACCTGATAGTGCTCTATATTCTCTCGAACCATTCTTGACATGCTATGTTCATCTGAACAGTTTCGTCGGAGGAATGGTCAAACTATATTGAATTAGATCTAGATGTGGACAGGCCATTACTGTTAGCTGTGTATATGAATGTAGTATGGTAAAAAACGTGTCCACTGTTTTGAAGACGAGCCGTTGCGATACAGGAATTTACACAGTGTGAGCATTCAGAGCATTTTGACATTCAATGTAACGTTGTTTCCCAAATATATTAAAATAAGGCTTTTCGTCGACCAAAGCAATAATCTCCGATTAATTTCTAGCGAAATTTTGAAAGGAACGAGAAATTTGTCGCTTCAGTCGAATTAACGATCCAGGTTTTCTTTATTATGGAAATGAATGAGTTGTACAAATGTTTAAATACAGTCACGTCGCCAGTTCTAGTCTAGTATCTAGTATCAGTTCCGACCAACTTCCCAAAACATTACATCTTGTGACAACCAAGATAACGCGAAATCTTAAAACATTTGGCGCTGTCGAACAAGTTGATCTGCCTACAAATCATGGTTAGGTCTATTTATATAATGCATTCATTAGTTTTGTTAAGAGAAATCTTTGCAGAGCCACCCCATACACACGAATACATCGATCTGCGTACAAACACCACGACCTGTAGTCATGAAGAAAAAAAACACAAAAAACGGTATCGTCTGCCAGCGCTTCCGATCAAAGTGTTGATCAACCTGGGAAAGATTATGATAGTCAGTTGCATAAAAATGAAATTTATAGTTCATCAAAATGTGGTCATATTTTTGTTACAAGAGAAAATCCTCCGTATAAATATGAGCACATTTTGATGAACTATAAATTTCATTTTTGTGAAAAATATGTAGGCCTCAAACCAAAATCATATTGTCGCACAAGATATTAAGAAATTTGATCATTTGAAAGTACCAAGTTTGATTAACGTGTCATATTTTTGTGACAAGAGAAAATGTTCTCTATAAATGCCTCAAAAACACCAAATAAGGCCAGGGAGAACATTTTGATGAACCATAAATTCATGTTTACAATCAGCTGACCATCACACGTTTTTTCCAGGCTGATACTTATGTATATATTCTTCAAGAAAAATATGAACTTGCAGGTTACTGATTGAAAACAGCAATCAGCTTTTAATTACTGCCGTCACATGCAGACAAAGGAGTTTTCCCCATGTAAACATCACATATCCTTTATTCATTCGAGTTTCACACCAAAGACTACCCACCCCACTGTCGACATCAACTGACGGAGCCAGTTCCGAACCACTCTCCTCCAAGGGTGGCCAAATTGGGTCATACCATGTCCTGAATAAGGTCTTGCAAACAAAGCGTTCACAACGAATGTCCTGAATAAGGTCTTGCAAACAAAGCGTTCACAACGAAACTTCGTAACTCGATTGAGTGCTGATTCGCATAGCTTTTCTTTAATCTGCTATTTGGAGGTAAAATTAATGATGGCGCAAACGATTCAAGGTTGTCTTTGTTTTCGGGTGAGTATAAGCCATCATTGATATTTCAGTGTTCAATCTGTCTTGCCAATATGATCAGTTCGACCATATCGCTGTCATCCCCGCCCCCTACCCCAACCCGCATTTTGAACGCCAACTGTTCACTTAGGAGATCGTGATATGTACAATGTAAAACGAAATATTCAGCTGGGACCCTATTTTTGGCAAAAAAAGTTATCATGTTGACGATTACATTTGTATCTACCTTGGTCAAAGATCAACGTTAAAAGGAGACAGGATCGGAAATGGCGACAGTGGGTCGAAACTGATACCGCTCATTAAGAAATGTAACCATATTCTCCACGTTTAAGTACATCGTCATCTAAATTACTTTGTTAAGAAATTCTATAGACAAATGCGCTGCGATCCTGATAATGATTTTGCCGATCAAACCGTTCCCTTTTGAAACAGATGGATCGGAACTGGAACCTCGTCCATACTGCAGGCTAAAATCACCCATGTTTGTGGGGCGCCTTTGGGTGGGACTCTTGGCGCATATGCCTGGGTGACACATGCGCTGAGATCTCTACTGGTTGTCACGTGAATTCCGGTGTCGAAAATGGACCTGTAGAAGATAGCACTGCGTGGGCCGATGCGCAGACACAGTATGGAGTGTCCATACGCTCCAAGTGTGGAGCATGATACGAAAAACCATGGGGGCGCGAGAGAGATAGGGCTTCACTAAACGAGATCTCTGAAACGTTAATAATATTAGAGCCTTAACATTGAGTTAAAAAATGTTTCGAATCCTACGATAATTCGGACTTGATGCTGGAGCTGTATGCATTTCCAAAAAACGAAATCCTGGATTAACGCATTGACGTTATCCGATCTGGGGTTGCATATTGGTGTATGCCCACTGTAAAGTTTGTGAATCCTCCCCTTCAGCCTCGATATCGTCCGCATGTATTTCAATATCCCCATAGACAATGCGGTCCAAAATGTCGGATCCACGTCTTCGACGGGTCTGTCGTCCTCAATCGAGCGCTTGCTATGCTGAGAGGGGCAGGCAGTGTCCGCAGTAGTATAGTAATCGTAAACTGAGGCCCATTTTTTGCAGCAACCCCTGGTGGCAGAAACCTGTACTAGGGGGAGACAACTCCGGCTGTTACTCCCGGTTCCGGTCACCTTTGACCTCTGCGCATCATTATTATCCGGTATTTTGCGCCTGCGCAGGGGTCAAAGGTCACTTCCGGTCAAGTGACCGGAATCGGAATTAACAGCCCGAAGTTGTTTCCCTCTAGTGCGGGTTTTTACCACCAGGGGGGCGCTGTAAACAAACAGCAGAGATCCCTGCGCATGTCTCAGACAGGCATGCGCCAAGCATCCCACCCAAAGGCGCCCCACAAATATGGGTGATTTTAGCCTTTTCTTACTACTCTAATATATCAGCTGCGGTATGAACGAGGTGTCAGTTCCGATCCATCTGTTTCAAAAAGAAACGGTTTGATTGGAAAAATCATTATCAGGATCGCAGTGCATTTATCTATAGAATTTCTTAATGTCCCGACTACCAAACTTTTTGCGCTATCTCCGGAACGACAAAAAAATGAGAGCTGACACTGCAGGACTTTATATTTTATCATATTGGGGTCATTTTGAGCCTATTTGCATAACCCTACGAGGAAAGGATCATCGCTAAATTCAAGATGGCGGTCACATGGGGTACCATAAAAGTGATGTTCTCGTCATTTTTCTTTAATCTTTTTTGCTTTTCCGCGATGAAAAGTGGGCAAATGTTATTTTATTTCACATCAAATTAATATTTACTAATTTATCATGCACAGTTTGTGGAGAAATTGCATAAATAAAAAAATGGAAAAATCGGATCGAAAAATCGACAAACAAATGCCGTTTCTGAAGATGACGCCAATGTGCCGTCATCAAGGTGGCCATATTGGATTTTTCCCACATTTTCTGGTAGAGCTTGGCCAAAGGGTATAGTGTGGAATGTTTCCACCCCATAGCTTAAGGGATAAGAAAAATAATTAGGGGGGGGGGGGTCATTTCGGCTCCCCAGGTCTGGACAGGTCCCAAAAAATCCAGGTCAGAGGGTTAACAAAGTAATTTAGCTGACGATGTACTTAAACGTGGAGAGTATAATTACATTTCTTAATGACCAGTATCAGTTTCGACCCACCTTCGCCTGTTTCGATCCAGCCTCCTTCTGACGCTGATCTGTGACCTAGCTATACTCATATGTAACCGTCACCATCGATAACTTTTTCCAAAAATAAAGGGTCCCAGCTGGATATTTTGTTTTACATGTACCCATTTCCTAACTGAACAGTTGGCGTTCGAAATGCGGTTTGGGGTAGGGGTCGGAGATTACAGCGATATGGTCGAGCTGATCATAATTGGGAAGACAGATTGGACACTGAAACATCAATGATGGCTTATACTCGCCCGAAAACAAAAACAACGTTGAATCGTTTGTACCGTCATTAATTTTACCTCTAAATAGCAGATTAAAGAAACGCTATGCGAATCAGCACACCATCGAGTTACGAACTTTCGTTGTGAAGACTTTGTTTGCAAGACCGTATTCATGACATGGCATGACGCAATTTGGTCATCCATGGAGGATAATGTTTCGGAACTGGCTCCGTCAGTTGATGTCGACAATGGGGTGGGTAGTCTTTAGTGTGAAACTCGAATGAATAAAGGATATGTGATGTTTACATGGGAAAAACTCCTTTGTCTCCATGTGATGGCAGTAATTAAAAACTGATTTCTGTTTTCAAACAATAACCTGCAAGTTCATATTTTTCTTGAAGAATATATACAGAAGTATCAGCCTGGGAAAAAAGTGTGATGGCCAGCTGATTATAACGCGAGATCCTGAAGAATCTTGGCGCCCACCATTGTGCGATAATTGTAAGCTAATGACAAGAGGATCTTTTTGTCCATTGTTACTAAGAACAAACGATTGATTTGTAATTTTGTTTACAGAATTACGAATATGAGCGAAAACTGATCGAAATAGGGACACTGGAAAACACCATGATATTATCTTTATAAGTTTCGGGAATTTCAAGATTTCTGGAAACTGTACTTGATGTCGGTTATTATAGTACAAGTGAAATGAGCAAAGTTAGTTTGAAAGTGAATGTCCGGAGGATCCTTCGTCTTCGTTTTGTAGTATTTTTTTTATTTTTTTTGCACGTCATCATTGATTACTGGAAGCGAAGACAAATCTCTTAGACACTTTGTCATGAGCTATGAAACATACTTAAGATTTTATAATTAGCCCACCATCACCAGCCCACCGTGATGGTGGGCTGTTCAAATCGCTTTTCGTCCGTGGTCCGTCGTCCGTCCGGACGTCCGGACGTCAGTCCGTCCGTCCGTCCGTAAACAATTCTTATTGTCGCGATTTCTCAGGAACTACTTTATGGATCTTTCTCAAATTTGGTACACAGGTTCCCCTTAGGGTCTAGTTGTGCAAGACACCTTTTCCTTTTTTGGTCCGATTCGAAAATCCAATATGGCCACCAGGCAGCCATCTTGGATTTCTCCATGAAACCTTGTTATCGCGATTTCTCAGGAACTACTGCATGGATCTTTCTCAAATTTGGTGCACAGGTTCCCCTTGGGGTCTAGTTGTGCAAGATACCTTTTCTGGTCCGATTCGAAAATCCAATATGGCCACCAGGCAGCCATCTTGGATTTCCCCATGAAACCTTGTTATCGCGATTTCTCAGGAACTACTGCATGGATCTTTCTCAAATTTGGTACACAGGTTCCCCTTGGGGTCTAGTTGTGCAACATACCTTTTTTGGTCTATTTCGAAAATCCAATATGGCCACCAGGCAGCCATCTTGGATTTCCCCATGAAACCTTGTTATCGCGATTTCTTTCTCAAATTTGGTACACAGGTTCCCCTTGGGGTCTAGTTGTGCAAGATACCTTTTTTGGTCCGATTCGAAAATCCAATATGGCCACCAGGCAGCCATCTTGGATTTCCCCATGAAACCTTGTTATTGCGATTTCTCAGCAACTACTGCATGGATTTTTCTCAAATTTGGTACACAGGTTCCCCTTCGGGTCTAGTTGTGCAAGATACCTTTTCAGGTCCGATTCGAAAATCCAATATGGCCACCAAGCAGCCATCTTGGATTTCCCCATGAAACCTTGTTATCGCGATTTCTCAGGAACTACTGCATGGATCTTTCTCGAATTTGGTACAAAGGTTCCCCATGGGATCTAGTTGTGCAAGATACCTCTTTTGTTCCGATTCGAAATTCCAATATGGCCACCAGGCAGCCATCTTGGATTTCCCCATGAAACATTGTTATCGTGATTTCTCAGGAACTACTGCATGGATCTTTATCAGATTTGGTACACAGGTTCCCCTTGGGGTCTAGTTGTGCAAGATACCTTTTCTGGTCCCATTCGAAAATCCAATATGTCCACCAGGCAGCTATCTTGGATTTCCCCATGAAACCTTGTTATCGCGATTTCTCAGGAACTACTGCACTGATCTTTCTCAAATTTGGTACACAGGTTCCCCTTGGGGTCTAGTTGTGCAAGATACCTTTTCTGGTCCGATTCGAAAATCCAATATGGCCACCAGGCAGCCATCTTGGATTTCCCCATGAAACCTTGTTATCGCGATTTCTCAGGAACTACTGCATTGATCTCTCTCAAATTTGGTACACAGATTCCCCTTAGGGTCTAGTTGTGCAAGATACCGTTTTCGGTCCGAATCGAAAATCCAATATGGCCACAAGGCAGCCATCTTGGATTTCTCCATGAAACTTTATCGTCATTTCTCAGGAACTACTGCATGGATCTTTCTCAAATTTGGTACACAGGTTCTTCTTAGGGTCTCGATATGCAAGATGCCTTTTTCGGTCCGAATCAAAAATCCAATATGGTCACCAGGCGGCCATCTTAGACTTCCCCATGAAATTTTGTTATCATGATTTCTCAGGAAGTACTGCCTGGATCTTTCTCAAATTTGATACAAAGGTTCCCCTTGTGGTCCAGTTGTGCAAGATACCTTTTCTGGTCCGATTCCAAAATCCAATATGTCCATCAGGCGGCCATCTTGGATTACCCCATGGAACATTGTTATTGCGATTTCTCAGGAACTACTGCATGGATCTTTGTTAAATTTGGTACACAGATTCTCCTTGCCGTCTAGTTGTACAAGATACCTTTTCTGGTCCGATTCGAAAATTCAATATGGCCAACAGGCGGCCATCTTGGATTTTCCCATGCAACTTTGTTATCGTGATTTCTCAGGAAGTACGGAATGGATCTTTCTCAAATTTGGTACACAGGTTCCCCTTATGGTCTAGTTGTGCAAGATACCTTTTTCGGTCCGAATCGAAAATCCAATATGGTCACAAGGCGGCCATATTTAATTTCCCCTGGAAACATTGTTACCGTGAATTCTCAGGAAATATTTCATGGATCTTTCTGAAATTTGGCACACAGGTCCCACATGGGGCCTAGTAGTGCAAGATACCTTTTTTGGCCCGATTCGAAAATCCAAGTTACGCTTCAAATTAATACGGTATTCTCGAGTTGTGACGTTGCATCACAAGAGTCGGCGGATCAAACGGTGAGGCATATTCTATATATTGACTATAGAGAATATCCATACCTTCACCTTCCATCAAGGAGTTCAAATAATTCGGAATTAAAATGTATTTCTTCAAATTTTAAATCAGTTTTCTTTAGTCCATGCAGTAGCAAGTGAACTGCTCCACCCTTTCGTCTGCCGGCGGGTCGGCTACATGAAGGGACGTCACTCTTGTGACTCAACGTCACAACTCGACAACTGTAGACTACTGCATGTTTCGATCCAAGGGAGATAATCAGGATTCAGGCACTTTCGAAGTTTCAACATTACTGCGCGGACCGGATCCCTTCAGTATTAAGTATTGTACCATCTTACTATTTTCGAGCATGGTATCTTAAAAGAGATATCTCAAACTAGCCCAGTAAACAGAACAGAATTAGCATTCGTTCCTAATTATAAAATCTTAAGCATGTTTCATAGCTCATGCCAAAGTGTCAAAGAGATTGGTCCTCGCTTCCAGTACCCAATGATGACACGTGCAAAAAAATAAATTAAAAAAAATACCACAAAACAAAGGCGAAGGATCCTCCGTACATGTACATTCACTTTCAGACTAACTTTGCTCATTTCTCTTGTATTATAACAACCGACATAAGTACAGTTTCTAGAAATCTTGAAACTCCTGAAACTTAGATTATATCTTGGTGTTTTTCAGTGTCCCTTTTCCGATCTTTTTCGCTCAGATTCGAAATTCTGTAAACAAAATTACAAATCAATCGTTTGTTCTTAGTAACAATGGACAAAAAGATCCTCTAGTCATTAGCTTACAATTATCGGACAATGGTGGGCGCCAAGATCCTTCAGGATCTCTCGTTAGGAACGAATGCTGTTTACTAGGCTAGCTTGAGATATCTCTTTCAAGATACCATGCTCGAATTTATAGTAAGATGGTACAAAACTTAATACTGAAGGGGTCCGGTCTGTGCAGTAATGTTGAAACTTTGAAAGTGTCTGAATCACGATTATTTACTTTGGATCGAAACACGCAGTAGTCTACAGTTGTCGAGTTGTGACGTTGTGTTACAAGAGTGAAGTCCCTTCGTGTAGACGATCCGTCGGCAGACGAAACGGTGGAGCAGTTCACTTGCAACGGCATGGACTAAAGTAAACTGATTTAAAATTTGAAGAAATACATTTTAATTCGGAATCATTTGAACGCCTTGATATAGAAGGTGAAAGTATGGATATTCTCTATAGTCAATATATAGAATATGCCCCAATGTTTGATCGGCCGACTCTTGTGCTGCAACGTCTCAACACGGGAAAACCGTATTAATTTGAAGCGTCACTTGATTTTCGAATCGGACCGAAAAAGTATCTTGCAAAACTGGACCACAGAGGAACCTGTGTACCAAATTTGAGAAAGATCCATGCAGTACTTCCTAAGAAATCACGATGACAATGTTTCATGGGGAAATCCAAGATGGCTACCTGGTGCCCATATTGGATTTTCGAATCGGATCAGAAAAAGTATCTTGCACAATTAGATCCCAAGGGGGACCTGTGTACCAAATTTGAGAAAAATCCATGCAGTAGTTCCTGAGAAATCGCGATAAAGTTTCATGGGAAAATCCAAGATGGCTGCCTGGTGGCCATACTGGATTTCCAAATCGGACCAAAAAAGGTATCTTGCACAACTAGACCCCAAGGGGAACCCGTGTACCAAATTTGAGAAAGATCCATGCAGTAGTTCCTGAGAAATCCCGATAACAAGGTTTCATGGGGAAATCCAAGATGGCCGCCTTGTGGCCATATTGGATTTTCGAATCGGACCAGAAAAAGGTATCTTGCACAACTAGACCCCAAGGGGAACCTGTGTACCAAATTTGAGAAAGATCCATGAAGTAGTTCCTGAGAAATCGCGATAACAAGGATTGTTTACGGACGGACTGACTGACGACGGACGGACGACGGACTGACAGACCACGGACGAAAAGCGATTTGTATGAATTTATGGTTCATCAAAATGTTCTCCCTGGCCTTATTTGGTGTTTTGAGGCATTTATAGAGAACATTTTCTCTTGTCACAAAAATATGACACTTTAATAAAAGTTTTTTCCCAGGTTGATCAACACTTTGATCGGAAGCGCTGGCAGACGACACCGTTTTTTTTTTTTCATGACTACAGGTCGTGGTGTTTGTACGCAGATCGATGTATTCGTGTGTATGGGGTGGCTCTGCAAAGATTTCTCCTAACAAAACCAATGAATGCATAATATAAATAGACCTAACCATGATTGGAAGGAAGATTAACTTGTTCGACTGCACCAAATGTTTTAAGATTTCGCGTTATCTTGGTTGTCACAAGAAGGGATGTTTCGGGAAGTTGGTCGGACACTAGATCGGACTTGGCGACGTGACTGTATTTAAACATTTGTACAACTCATTCATTTCCATAATAAAAAAAACCTGGATCGTTAATTCGACTGAAGCGACAAATTTCTCGTTCCCTTCAAAATTTCGTCAGAAATTAGTTGGAGATTATTGCTTTGGTCGACGAAAAGCCTTATTTTAATATATTTGGGAAACAACGTTACATTGAATGTCAAAATGCTCTGAATGCTCACACTGTGTAAATTCTTGTATCGCAACGGCTCATCTTCAAAACAATGGACGCGTTTTGTACCATACTACATTCATATACACAGCTAACAGTAAATCCTGTCCACATCTAGATCTAATTCAATATAGTTTGACCATTCCTCCGACGAAACTGTTCAGATGAACATAGCATGTCAAGAATGGTTCGAGAGAATATAGAGCACTATCAGGTTTCGGGTTTTCGTTTCAAAAAAGAAGATAAGATAGACTGTATTTCATATTTATGTAAGGGCTACACGGGTACCCCTTAACATTGTGAATAGTCCGTGACCATTCCGGTCATGCAGTTATGGTTTTGTATCGGCGAGTACAAACATACTGCCGATTTTCGTCTAATTCGTATTTTAATTGTGCAAGGGTTATTTGTGTATTTTTTCTATTCTGAATTCTGTCATTGTAAAGTGAATACAATGTATTTTAGAGTAGCGAAAGTAGACTTGTAAGACTGTAAAGTGACGTCACTTCCGCCCTGCACACGCGGTTTCTGAGAAATGTGTGACCGTTTGCTCTCTGAAAATTGTGTTTGTTACGAGGTTTAGAAGACTCTGTCAAATAGATGTATTTCGGTCCATATGCTGATCAAGGCCTATACTTGTACACTGTGTAAAGCCCTTACTGGCTTTTAAAGGGTAAGCTTATCCCAGACATTTTACTGATCGTTCCAGCTCACAGTATTACTGATAAGTGTGATTAACGGTATTGATACTTCCTAGTTGAACACATGAAGTTATTCATTTGAGTCAACTGGTAAATATATGTTGGACTATAAATGCAGTACCTATGGATTTAATTAGCAATATGTAATTAATTAATTATTCTGCTAATGTAATTATTCGATACCAAGATTGTAATTGAAGTACACATGTCCTCAGACAAGAATTATTTGTAACAACAATTTATTTACAGATGGTTACATCTATATCAGACCGACATTGTGATATGGTAACCATGGCAATGACTCGTGATGGTGTTGAGCATGTGAGATGCTAGTCAATAGAGTATCTGTAACCCCAGATGGCAGATGGGGGTAAGATGGCTTTATGAATGGAATAGAATTTATCTTTTTGATTATGTTTATTTTACAGATACATAATGTGTATCGAACGCCTGTAATATGATATCTACCATACAATCGCATGATGTTTAAATACACAACACAACACAATATTTGAATTTACAAATGATTTTATTCGTACACATCCATATAGAGAGATCATGGTACATTAATGCACAGATATTGTATATCATGACTTGTAGTTCTAGTTCATCAAATAAGTTTGCCAGTTATTATACAAAACAGATGGGTCATTCCCTCTGGTTCGCTTATATATAGTAGTAGTATATAAAGTGCTCATGTACTACATTTAACGGTAAAGGTTATAGTGTACATGTAACGAGTTTTGAACTGCAACGCTTTATTATGTATAATGGGTCAACTGTAAAATTCCTATTTCACATACATATATTGGACGTTAGTGGTGAAGCTAGCTGCTCGATGGAAGTATGCTACCACAGTTTCCAGAAAGTGTTTAACTATAATGAAATGAGTTTTGATGTTTATCATCGCGACATGATATTTCTTTAAAAGTAATCGAACACTCATGTTATTCAGTGATAATAATGTGGTACAATGTACTAACAATATCCTAACAGATTGTATTGTATCTATTTGTCACAGGTTTATTCCGGTATATTACGTGGTTTATCTCTCTGGTTTGTCCCTTACATCGGGCATAATAAAGAACCTCAGAATCTCAACAGTGTGTTCTCATTGGTGCGACTCCCTCCTTTACATGGTGGCAGTGGTGGGATGCCCCAATTACCAGGACAATCGCTTGATATGATGAGTTACCCCCAGGCTGCCAGACTTACCTTTTGCGTAATCAGGAGATGAATCTAGCAGTGGAACAGAAGCAGACCGCAAAGACGAGTGACATTGACATTTCTATAGGATGTTCCACCCACGATGCAAATTTTGTGTGTACTTTCAGCAAGAGCTGTGTTTTCAGCAAGAACTATGGTTGGAACTAAATGGCCCTATATTAATAAACTGTGTGTTGAAAACTGGGCCATATGTAATGAGTTTGTTGTGTGGAATACTGTGACCAATGAGTTTATTTCAAATGAACTGTATTATATGTTCTCCAAATTTCCCCATCCTGATGAACTCGTGTTGGAAACTGGGCCCATGGTAGTGGTATTTGTTACACAAAGGTAATTGTGTGAAATCATATGGTCAATGAGTTTATTTTGAATGAACTGTGTTATATGCCCCTAAATTACAGGAAAGATTTATCTGTATGCTAAAAGTAGTATAACATGGCGGAGGCTGCAGAAATTAGAAAATTGAGTGAAGAGCTAGAAGCCCTGAAGGCCCACGTTAGTGAACAGGATGCTAGGCGGAACGAAAGAGCACCCTCAACTGATAGTAAACCATTTCTGCTGTTGTCTAGCCAGAAACTCGAGAAGTTCAGAGACAAACCAGAAAAATCCAGTGACCCCACCATTCGGGAATGGGTGGCGGATGTTCGCAGTCAGGCGGAGATCCGCAAATTGTCTAGAACTGATTTCGCAACTTTGATTCTAAGTCACCTTGGAGGAAAAGCACGACAAGAAATACTAGATCGTGGGGATGGAATTAAAACACAGCCAGAAGAGGTCTTACTGAAGGTTTTTGGCGATGATGATCGTTTGCCCTTGCTACAACAAAGGTTCTACGCCTTCAAGCAGACTGACGAAGATATTTTGGCATGCTCCTTGGAACTGGTTGAAATTTATGATCGCATTACCGAAAAGGATGCCATATTCGGGGCATGCAGAGAGCCTTCCCTGAAAGGAAGATTTGCGTCAAGGAAAGGAAGAGTCCGTCAAGGATGAAAATCTACGTCGTGAGCTGAGACGTCTGAATGAGGAACTGCCAGCTCTAACGTTCTTTGAGCTAAGAGATCGAGCAATCCGCTGGATGGGCACAAATCCAATTCGAAGTGCCAAGCCGAAAGTAGTCTCTCAGAGTGAAACCACGGTCACTCGAGATCCTTTAGCTGATGTTCTGGAACGACAGAATGAAAAGTTACAGCAACAGCAGCAGCAGATAGATGAACTTTTGAAAATGATGAAGTCCAATGCAACAGAGAAGACACAGAAGTTCAGCACAGCCTCAAGATACAAGTCTAAGGAGCAGCGTAGGTGCTGGGAGTGTGGATCTGCGTACCATTTGAGACGTGACTGCCCCAAGATGTCACGGCCAGATCAATCTCAGAAGAATTTAAAAATGTAAGACCTGTTGTGGAGGGCCACACAGCAGGTCCGATGTTGGATGGCTCAATTTTGCGTCAAGCTGTTGGGGAATGCCCTGAAGCCACTGTGCTTATGGATGGTGTGGAGATTAGATGTCTCCTCGATACAGGTGCCCAATGTTCAACCGTTAAGGAATCGTTTTTCCGGGAGCATTTTGCAGATAGGGGCCTCGTCGACGTAGAGTCGTACATCCGTATATATGCGGCTAACGGACAGGACATACCCTTCGTGGGCTTTATCCAAGTCGACCTTGAAATATGTGGATGCACATATAAAGACATGACCGATTTTCGTCTAATTCGTATTTTAATTGTGCAAGGGTTATTTGTGTATTTTTCTATTCTGAATTCTGTCATTGTAAAGTGAATAGAATGTATTTTAGAGTAGCGAAAGTAGACTTGTACGACTGTAAAGTGACGTCACTTCCGCCCTGCACACGCGGTTTCTGAGAAATGTGTGACCGTTTGCTCTCTGAAAATTCTGTTTGTTACGAGGTTTAGAAGACTCTGTCAAATAGATGTATTTCGGTCCATATGCTGATCAAGGCCTATACTTGTACACTGTGTAAAGCCCTTACTGGCTTTTAAAGGGTAAGCTTATCCCAGACATTTTACTGATCGTTCCAGCTCACAGTATTACTGATAAGTGTGATTAACGGTATTGATACTTCCTAGTTGAACACATGAAGTTATTCATTTGAGTCAACTGGTAAATATATGTTGGACTATAAATGCAGTATTAATAGTGAAAGGCATTTCGCCTGTAAAGTATCACGAAAGTTCGGATGTTCATGTGGAGTCAATTTTCAAATTTCAAAGCAGGGCGAGGTAGAGCAGAAACAAGAGTAAATCGCAGCGAATGTTTTCACGTAGAAACAACACGAGGAATATATATACTTTGTACGCATACATACTAATCTTGTGACAATAAGAACAGCAACAGCAATATGAGTAATATGGGGGTGATATCATTTGGCTGCATCTTCGTCCTCAGAAAAAGAGCGATTTCTCGAGTGTTTTTGGGGTACATTTATACTGCCGCTTGCATCACTTTTCAGCCCGTGAAATTGTTGAAGGTACTGCTGGATATTTTTTATTCTATTATCATATAAAGGACGTCCCGAATTATTGCACTCATGACGTCTTCCCACAGGCTGATGGGACAGTGACCTTCGTCTTATATTGATGACCCGATACGATTGGTCTTGTCTGTCTGTACGTACCCATTTGAATTGGTTGTCTTCCGTCTACCGGAGCGTACGTAAGCCACGGCTCTCGTCGGTCTGATGAAGCCTCGCCAGCGTAAGTAGTGTATCGCTCCTATCTGTATGCAAGAGCTCGGAGATGGGACAGTTCGAAGTTCGAGTCCCAACTGGGACAGTTGGGAGTTTGGAGACCGGGCATGGAGCTTCGTACGCTCATACTATTCAGCTTGTATCACTGACGTCCCTTCTCTCCTTGTTCAAGGAGAGCAGGGGCGTCAGTGATACAAGCTGTTTATCAGCGTAGGAGCTCCGAGCTCAGGATGGGACAGTAAATACCTCAGAGCTCTGGGAAAGGACAGTTAAGAGCTCGGAGCTCTTGGAGCACGGTCAACCTGTAATGTAATCAAAACAGAAATACTGATGAGAAATAAAGGTCAGAGCCTATCACCTTTTAATGGTGATCAGACCTGGTCATCACCTTCAAAAGGTGATGAGATAGAGCCATCACCTTTGAATGATGACGGCCATCACCTTTTAAGGGTGATGATGTTGTCTCATCACCCTTAAAAGGTGCTGACCTAAATTCACAATTATTGTTCATCACGCTTCAAAAGTGATAGCCATCATTTTTAAAGGTGATCATAAAAAAGGGTGAAGGCTCTAACTCATCACCTTTTCTGGGTGATAGTTATCACCTTTTTCGGGCTGTGTATAACCTTGAATTACCCAAAACTAATAATATACTATTGTTATCAATTGTATGTGAATGTCGTTGTCAAATAAAAAAAAACATCGTGAAAATACGATGAAATGAAATCAATCAATGGATGTTTAATTCATTTTCGTAGTCTTTATGTAACAGATTGTGTTCTTTTAATACGAGTGTGAATGGTATCCTGGGTATTGCATCATGGAATGTAGATAGACTGGCCATTCTAATATTTGAAAAGGACAGTAACTTTATTAGACAGTAACGTTGATGTCATTATGGTCTTTGAAATCATTGAACAAAGGACAATTATGTGACTATGACCTGTTTCTATCTCAACCAAAGGTAGGTGCTCAGCTGAAAGAAAAGTGAAAACTGAACTGAAATTTGGAAATACCATGCGGATGGGAGATTTGAACGCTCGAATGAAAAACAAGTCTGATTTCATCCCAGACGACTCTGATGAACTCCTCCTAACGTACAGTGTAGACCGCCCCTTATCGAGAAACAACATGACATACACAGGGAAGGACATAGCAAAAAACTTCTATTCATATATCGATCGCCAAAACTTCGAATTTTCTTGTGAGAGATTTCCGTAAACCTTTTTGGAGCAAAAAGATATCACAGCAATCTGATATTCACTTTCCCCGTCCAATTTCGATACATTTTCAACTTGATAAATTAATTACATTGGAGCTGTTGCATGTTTCCCCGACCGTACACATTAGCAGGAGGAAATTCAAACTGGCAGCCAAGAAGAGTCCTCCAATATGCCGTTTTTTGCATTTTTCTTTTCATTGTGGTCAGTTTTCATCTCGATGCACACTTTTTCTCCTGATCGAGTGGCTTGACGCCACAGCTTTTAATTTCATGCTCATTTTAAAATTATATTACATTTGGTAGTTAAAAATAGCAGCTAGTTGCCTGCCTTCGACATAACATTCTGTTCAGATCAAAACATATTTCAGAAAAATCTAACGTTATTCCTGACAAGCCCTCGCGGTTACAATTTCAGGAAGCGCTGTCTCTATAGCCCCTTGGCGCAACCGCTTACCGCACCCAATAGGCCTACCCTGTTTGCTTCTGACTCTTTGAAGCAGAGAACTAGAGTTGTTCTGACGGCGTCCCTTGCTGGATCTCCCTTGAAATTACACAAGCGCGTGGATGATATAGAGATTTCCTCAATAACACTGGTCAGTGTACCTCTAAGATATTTCTCGTCTCATCGGCACAGTTGGTTCCCTTCATAGCATTCTTGCATTTTCACAAGTATGACCCCTCCACAGCTTATACATTCGTATTGTCTATGAGTTATGAGCACAAGGTGGCTGCAGTAAATGGTTATTCCTTTGCAAAAAGCTACTTAAGCGAATGTCAAATTTACACGGTCAGCCGGATACCAGACTGCCCATAACTAAGGATATCCTTCATATGATATTTGATGCTATACCCAACTTTGTATCCATGTCATTCTTTTACAACTTCAAACACAACATATCCCATAAACCAGTTCATTTGTTTATATCATCGTTATGTTAGATATTGTCCAGTTTGAACAATCCGTGTTTATTTTCAGTTACATATTTCACATCCTAGGACAGCCCCTGTTCCAGTCTCCAGAAGGCGCGCTCGTTACAGCTGCCTATTTCTCAGATCATGTAAAAAACGGAATCTCTTTAATGGGCATTGACCCTCTTTAATCGGCCATAGTTTCCGCATTGGCGCCGCCACTTCATGGAAAGCAACAGGAATTCCGAATAACGTATTCAAAAATGGTTATATGGAAGTCAAACGCTATATTGAAGAAACACATTTCACTTGGTAGCTATGCATTGTCCAGCCACGGGCTGCATTGTATGGTAGCCCCAACGAATTTATTGCTTAAATAAGGATCTGGTCTAACTTTACCCACTTTGGCAAAGGTCAGTCAGGGGCTGCCGAGCCATCTGAGTCAGTTATATCCGATTGTTTTCTGTATATATATTTACTGTACACTTAACACGAAGAAAAAATAATTCAAAATTCGAATAGAAAATTCGTCAAAAATTGACCATTTTTTGGTTCTGACGTAGCTGTGACGTCATTATGGTGGCCATATTGAATTAGTTCACATTTTTCGCTAGACCTTCGCCAGCACTATTAGTACGGAAAGTTTCAGACTCCTACCCTGGAGGATAGCGAATATATGATGTTTTTAAAATCTATGGAGTGAATATTGCCATTTATAGGCCCAAAATGACCCCGGGCCCCTAATGGGCCACATATTGACTCCTGGGACTCGAATTCGGGGGTACCCCTTCTGAACTTGTTCTCGATGCCTCTGACGACATGTGCTATATTCTACTCTGTCACGATAAAGTGAAAATCTGGACTTCAGCCACCGGACTATTGGCGCTCTCGCTTCCACATCTGAATTTAGTTACCAATCTTGCTGCCTTTGCTTCCTCTGCGTGAAACTGTTTGGAAGCGTTGTCCAGGAACGTAGAATATTCTGTCTGAAAGACACACTCTCCGAAGAAAGCCTACCAAGGGCATAATACTCCCTCATTGAGGACTTCAAATTCACTCCTTTGTTTACCCACTGTATATGTGAACCAGATATTTTTCTGATCTGACCGGCACGCGTATTCTTGTGACCACTCCTGAAAATAACCCCAGCACTTTTCGAATTTGGTGCTAATATGGAATATGGAATAGGTCTTTGGATTATGGACGCGGATATTCTCTAATGGACGACGGCTGAATTATGAATGACGGAGCAGACGCTTGTAATAGGATGTGGCCGTGTGTACGGGGGAAGCATTTTACTCCTAAAATACGGAGTTTATTGCAAATCGCCGCTCGCCTATTACTCAGTTTGATTCTATAACAAGCATAGCATGTCAAAATAAGAACATTTATGTACCTCCCCTCAGTCTTTGATTAACAGTGTGGGCGGGAGGCGGGATCGCAAGGTAAGCAGGGCCATATCCAGAGCCATTTTGATACCTGTTAAGGGGTATGGGCGCCCAAACTTTACAGCCAATTTTAATGCTTTTTACATACAAATGCACCCAAATACATATTAATGCGCCCCAAAAAAGGCAAGAAAGGGTGTCCCCAAATAAACTCTGGATATGGCCCTGGTAAGTATAAGTGTCTTTCATAAAATTACAAAAACTCTTCTCATTTTATACCAAGACACCTTATACTTACCTTGTGCATAATAATTAATATTATGCAATACTGTTGGGGAACCTTAGAATTTGTGAGAACCCCGGCGGTTGGCTAACCAAAGGCAAGAAGGTAAATACCTGCATCAATATTGAGCGTACAAGCTGTAATTGATAAGTAACCCAGGCCTCTCTGTTACCTGATAACTCGAGGGGGGCACCACCCTGGTGAAAGTCCGAGCTTTCTTTAGGTATACCTGCTAGGGATAAACCCTAATAGATCGAGCCGATATACAAAGGGTAAACATTACATGTGAAGAATCTGACATACTCACTTAATGCTTTCCTGACTCCGGCGATGCCCGTTCCCAGAGGATGCATCGGCGTCGGACGGGTCTCGAAACGCGCTTTCTAACAGAGGGTACCGGAATAGTGTGCGTGGCAATGCAAAGCCTTTTAGTGAGAGTAGCAGTTTCAACGCTAGCTGTCAACGTAGAAAGGTTCAGGACATAATACTTGATAAAAGTAGCCTCAGATCTCCACTGAGCAACATCCGTGATGTCACTAAGTGAAGCTCCCTAAAATAACGCTTACGAAGTGACTACCGCTCTCATTAACTTTGGCGAAAACAAATTCCTTAGTCTGGGCAGCTGCATAGACCATCTTAATGGTTTCAATGATCCATCGAGCGGATGGTGTCTTTGGAAGCCGAAAGCGACGAGAAATACAGTCATAAGTGTCAAACCTCCAGGTGTATGAACAACTGTGACGAGGTCAGCGCAGACTTGGGGGTACGTTAACCATCCAGCCACTGAGAAGCGCATGGAACAATGTCAACCTGACCACATAGGTGACTGGCGTTTCCGAGGGTCCCTTGATCAACCAATCGTTGATGTAGGCGCTGATATCCACACCACATCTCCGTAGGACAAACGATAGGGCATCCACTACTCGTGTGAAAACTCGGAGGGGCAGATGTAATTCCGAAAGGTAATGCTTGGAATTCTAATATCTTGCTGTCAATGGCGAACCGCAGGTACTTTTTGTAGTCCGAGTGAATCGGTACGTGAAAGTATGCGTCCTTCAATTCTATTGATGCGGCACACATGCCGACCCATAGGCCGGCCCGTACAGATAAAAGAGTTTCCATCTTGAATCTCTCGATGCGAATGTAACGGTTGAGGGGCCGCAGATTGAGGACCGGTCGCCATCCCCCGGTTTTCTTGGACACTAAAAACATCCTGGTGTTAAACCCCGGATCCATTGCCGGATCCTTCACCTCTACTACAGCCGCTTTGGCGAGGAGGGAAACTACCTCGTCCCGTATGATGGAAATCTGATCCTATATTGAGGTAACGGGGTCAGCAGTGGGGTCCCTGTCAGTGGAGGAGAACGGTTTGGAGAGCTCCATGCCATTCGATATCCTTCCACGACAATCTGCCTTACAAGGCCGTCTGCGCAGTGCCGATTCCACCAAGAGGTGAAGTTCGCTAGACGACCTCCCACCGGCAGTTCCGGATACCAACACAAAAGTGCCGCGTCCGGCGGTCCCCACCCCCCCCCCCTCCCCCACCAAACTCAGCTGAGATGGAGGTTGGTGTCCTGGGCAGTGGGGAAGCACACACTGAGATGTCAGGTGCGATTCCCACCCTTACCAGCGGGCTTAGAGGAGTTACTAGACCCCTTCTTGCCCTTCCCCTGGTCATGGTAGCCTCTTCTGGCTTTCTTAGGCTTCGAAGAGCCGGAGAAAGAATCAGCGGGCTTGGAAGTGCTGGCTTTGCGCTTCCCCTTAGCAAGGGCCTGGTGTTGCTTGACCATGGACTCACGCTGCTGAGAGTCAATATGACCTTCAGCAGCGTAAGCCTTGAGTCCTTCTGCGAACCGCTCATGGCTACCGAGAGGTAAGCTTTAGAGGTTCTGTGCATGGTCTTTTGTGTCCAGTCGAGACTCAGCCAGGAAGAGTCTCCATTGGGCAATCTTCACTCTGGCCACCACCCTACTCAGAAGATCCAACTCCATAGCAGTAGCCAGCTGCATACAGTGGTAGAATTCTCGGGGTGCTTGGGGAACCGATAGCAGTTCTCCATCACCAGCCAGAAGCACCACGGGTTTCGGAATCGCACCCGCTTCCATGGAGTGCAACCGGGGCACCGTGTCGTCAGCCGTACACTGCAGAGGATGCGTGTGTCATGTGCAGTAGGTGGTTAAAGGTTTGTAGCCTGGACTGGGCTGAACACGGATTTGGATGTATATCCTCCCCCGATGTTATCTACCAGTCAGGAAGGCGGACGAAGGACCTCTGGAGAGCTCAGTGAACCCGAGTGGTGCCGTACGCAAGGAACGCTTACCCTTTCACTGAAGCTCCACAGCGAGCCGGTGGCTGTCCCGTTACCGATCGCTTTGCTGGTTCTTGCTGTTGCGCATTGGATGTCCTCCGTCCAATGGGTAACCGTCATGGCCCAGGCCGGATGTTCCCAGTTGAACGGAGGCATAATAGTGGGGCGGATAAGTGCCATTTTAGGGGTCAATACTTCAAATGGTGATACAAGCATGAAACTTGGCACAACCATTCTCATCAGGTCATATTTCAAGAAAAGCAATTGAGCCACTTGAAAATTCAAGATGGCCGCCATTTTCAAGATGGCCGCCTTTTTCTTCTGTTAATTTTCACTTTCAACACATAAAATGGTACTGTTATTCGATTTTAAGTTAGGTCAGTCATAATTGATAATTTTCTGAACATGCTGAAACCAACTGCAATTCAAAAAATCCAAAATTCCCATATTAGTAGTAGGGAGAGTTGAAATTTTGTCACATTTTTGCGCGCACAGAGTCATCTGCCCCTGAATATGTGGAGTCAAATGGAGCTAACGTTCCATCCGATGACGTCACTTTCAGGTCAGAGGTCACATCTGAGTCAAAGGTCATTTCCGGGTCAAATGTCACTTCCGGTCACGTGACGGTCCAGCAAGAGTTATCTGCCCCTAAATAAGATCCCAAGCACTTCAATGTTAATCTCCAGGAAATGTATGTTTGGGGTAGGAGTAATGGGGTGGTCATTTTTTTTCTTTTGGATTTTGCTATGGATTTTGCTATGGCATCTTGTTTTCTCTGTCTTGCCATGTAGAACGCGATGGTAGGGTCTCGTGACCACCGGGTGATTTTCGCAAGTTCTGAATGCACATGCGTCGTGCATAGGCAGATCGGCGTCGACGTTTTGGGTTTGTGGTGGACCACTATTGATCCGATTGGGTCGTGTGAGGTATCAGTTTGAAGTACTCGTGGACTGGGCTGGTGTGGAGTGAAAGTATAGGGATATGGTGCGCATGCACAGGCAGGCAATTGTGGGGAAAGGACATTGGAATTGACCTTTCTGGGATAGAGATGTAACAATATTGGTCCGAATGGGTCGTGCGGTGTGTTATGTCGAAGCATGCGTTGGGGAGAATCCGTCCGGACGGGTGTGTAGTGGAAATACCGTCCATCTGCTCATGCGCAGTGGAAAAAGGGCATTCGAATGGACGTTGTGTCGAGATGTTCCAATATTGGTCCGAATGGGTCGTGTGAGGTGTACTTGTCAAGCACTCGTGGAGTACATACAGTCAGACTGGGAGCGATATGCGCCTGGGAAATCGGGGTGATTCGGAAGGATAAAGTATTACAAGCGTCTGGTCCGTCATTCATAATTCAGCCGTCGTCCATTAGAGAATATCCGCGTCCATAATCCAAAGACCTATTCCATATTCCATATAACAGTATTATCACCAAATTCAAAAAGACAATCATAGTATACATAAACATAGGCTTGTTTCCTGCAAGAGAGAAGCGGTCAACAGTTTTCAATGATGCCGGCAAGACATCATGATGTTCCAAAAATATCAAATCCGTATCGCTGATCAGTATTCTTAATCCATAATATTCGTTGTAAAGTCGTCATCTAAAGAATGATGTATCTCAGTCACGCTTTGATTGTGACTGTTCATATGAGTATCATGAGGATCTTGGAGTACATGGGTTCATACGGCCCATGTTCGATCTGGCTACATGTTAGCTTTAACTCAGCGTATGTGCGTAGTTGTGTATGGAGGAAGAGGAGTAGGAGGAAGTGAAACAGGAGGAGGAATGGGGGTGAGTGAGTGAGTGAGTGAGGCGTGCTCAACGCCCGTCTTAACGCATCGACGCACTAACGATGGTGAGTAAATGAGTGGTCATATAAGGTCGTTTGTAAACCACTAGCCTCAGGCTGTATCCAAACATGAGTGGTATCCCATTGAAGCTCTTATCTGGTAGAGCCAGACTGGTGGGGACACACATGTGCATGCGCAATGAGGAGTAGTAGAGAAAGGGGAGTTTCGGAGATGATGATAGGCCCCAGGCACTTCAAGGTTATATGCATAGCAGTACTTGCAGCGAAAGAAGAGGAATCCCGCGCAACGCCTTAACTCCTATCTTAACGCACGTCAATGCTTTATCTCAACGCCTTAACGCCCTAGCATAACATTTGACGCCACGGCGCTGACAGATGAAAGAAAGAAAGATCAACTCGTTGACAAGTTTTCAAATAGATTTTCTCCCCAATGTTACATCATACCCAAGCTGGGGGAGCCACTTTGGATATGTTTACAACACAGGTATGTTCTTGTCCAAACAGAAGCCACAATTTGGCGCTGCATCTGTCATATTCGTTCTTGCCTGTTAGATGCTGCTCTTGTCCGATCAGAATTCGCCATTTCAGAAAGTTCAGTCTTCAACCATATTCGCTCTGATCCGTTTGTTCTAATCGTCGTAGGAGAGCCTGGATACTGTGAAGGCAACATGTCCTAGAACAGCTGTTTGCGCATTTTTATCGCATTTTGCAGGGCCTTTGTGGGTGGTAGCCTAATATTCTCTTCCAAGTGACGCGTGTGTGGGGTCGCCTTTGATTTCAAACGGTAGCAGGGTATACTGGTCATAGATCGCCATGGCTGTTTTCCTGATGCAGGGACGCATTTGTTATAATTTATTCTGCCCGGCGTCCTCGATCGTTGCAGCGTGAGTATTAATAGCTGCTGTCACAATACAATCCCAGAAGGTAGGTTTTTCCTCACTTCCCTGTGATGTAAGCCTGACTATCTGAGCTCAAAATCTCTATATCAGTAGATAGAATCTCAACAATCTCTGTTTCGGTATCAGTCAATGGATTCTCAGAATCAGTTGGCATATTCTCAGTATCTGTTTCAGTGGGCTCCTCGGTGTCTTTAATCCCATGTATATTCTTCTGGTGTCTCATCATATCGTAATGTCTGATGAATGTGCGTTTGCACTCAGAGCATGTATAACCCACGTTGACGGTTGAACGTCGACTGGGCAGGTTATTGGGATATGCTGCCCAACGTCCAGATTAACGCTTCAACGCCCTGGTGAAATAGCTCGGAAGCTCTGATTGTTCCAGATATTCCATGGAATTGACACTAATTCATCGAAATGCAGTGATACCCATCAACGGTCGTCGTTACGCCTTAACGCCCTCATCTTAACGCCTTAACGCCAGTCGTTACGCCTTAACAGCTGTCTCAACGCCTTAACGCCCTATCTTAATGCCTTAACGCCCTAGCTCCCTATATTAACTAGCTCTAACGCCTTAGAGCATGTGTGGTACACCTGTACCCTATAGCCCGTAGGGCACATGTGACCTTTAAACCGGAAGTGACGTCACCGGATGTGACTCAGCTCCACGTGACTCCACCTATTCAGGGACAGATAACTCTGGGCGCGGCAGAATGTGACAGAAATTCACCTCTTCCTACTACTGTAGTAGGAAAGAATCAGTCCGAGTTTACGCTATTAAACTGTGGATGTGGCGATGTTCTGACTAAGTTATATGTTTAGGGAATGGACTGGCTACTTGGTTTTTGTGGTTAGATTATACAATTCCATACGCATGAATGTATTATCAAGCATTCTGGGTCACAATCTGCGAGATAAGTCGTTCACGTGGTTTTAAAATTGTTATTTGTGGTGCATTCGGCACCCACACTAGCAGATGGCCGCCATATTGGATTTCCAGTTAACTGATGCATGAGAGTGTTCCAGAGTAATTGTAAAACATTGGATTCATGGAATTATCTGGAAGAACCGCAGTCATAGATTTGTTAGCTTAATCCGAGCCGAAAACACACCATAATAATAAAGTATGTGTATTTAAATGGTTAATATTGGCGGCCATCTTGAAAATGGCCGCCATCTTGGATTTTCTGATGGCTCAATTAATTTTCTTGAATAAATATCCAATGGGGATATTTATACCAAGTTTCATGCTTGTATCACCATTTGAAGTGTTATACTGGTTATCCGCCCCACTATAATTGCGAGCACAGGCTAGCAACCCGGCATCGGAGCAATTGCCGCCACAGTACGACGCCACAACACGGACCTGTGGATCCATGTCGGCAATAGATTGATTGACCTCAATCTCGGCTGGGCTGGTGGACTTAGCCATCCCGTCAAGCGCAGTTGTGTCCCTATCCGTACCACCTCCCTTGGACCCCAAGAAGGGCCAGACGGTCACATGACGGTTCGGAATGGACATCCAGAGTCTCAGACGGGCTGCGCGAAGTCTTGGCTCGCACCTTAGACTTTCGCGACCCGCGTTTCTTGGTCGAAGAAATAGCAGGCGGATTTTCCAATGCAGCACTCCCCAGACGAAGGACCATGAACACCGATGCACCAGTTCGCTGCTAGCCCTCGCGCCCTGGGACAAGCCCAATGCACGATACAGCTGTGCAAAATGTGCATCAAGTTCCGATTCAGGTGTAAATCTTCCTACGGGTTGGGAGACTGCAGAAAGACTCGAACTGGAAGTACCCGGGTTCATGGCCGGTAGTGCCGCCACGGACCGGGAACGTACTAACAGCCAGCGCTGAAAGACATCCTCAGGCAGAGCACACCTCGCACCTATTCCCTTCCATGCACTTTGAGCATTTCGAGCACTCATGCCCAATGGTACCCTTAACTGACCATTGATGGCATGTGGAGCAAACGGACGGGGAGACTTTTTCAGCTTTATCCGAGTCAGACATAATTCTGGAAAATATAGATATGGTTAAATTAGTGCCAATTAATCATATCATACAGACCTTATAACTACCAACAGTGTCAGTTCTGGGCTTATAGAACGATGCCACACAGGTGTAGTCCTCTTATAGTGTACTACGGACCCCATGCATAATAATACCACCACAACATCATAGATGCTACTGTGTACAGAAACGAGCTCAATCAAAGAAAGTCTCAGTTTCTTGGTATTATAACAAGAGATGGACCTCATCGTAACTGTCCATTCGTAAAAATCAAGCGTACAGCACCGTAATGCGCAAACAATGAATAATGATTCATTGTATAGGTATCAATACAGCCCCACCTGTACTGTCATACCTCTGCAGCACAACATGTTGAACTACTTTACATGTGCAAACGTATAGTTTGATAATTAAGGTACACCATACATACAATCAAACTGTATACATTATTGGAGCGAAAGAATGTTTGGAACGTGAAACATTCTAAACAGTATTTTATTTCCATAAAATGTGCCATAAAAATACCTCGCATCGTTCTACTAAAATACAGACAACAATGAGTTATTGTTGTGATTATATACACCATTTTTTTGAAACGTAAACCCAAGTGTGAATATGAAGTACAGCGCTCAGGCTATTAGAATAGCTAGCTGCATGTACATGTATTATCTTGCCAAGGTATACCCACCTACCTGTAGAATATTCCACAAAGAATCTACAGTAACAAAGAGGTTATGTAACTTCTCCAACAACGAACTCTGTGACGCCGACGCACTACCTCGAGAATGGTGTGCTGCCGGTCAAAATGGATGCCTAGCAACATGTCAACAAGAGTCCATTACTAGATCAGTAAAGCACAATGTAACCTATGATCGTAAAAGCCAATTCCGAGTCGTGCCATAGCTTGTCGTGCCAGACATAAAACACATTTATCACAATGGTATACGATTTACATTTAAACAACGTATATATTATTCTAAATGCAGAGCAGAATAATCCCATAGTGGAAGTATAGACCTGATATGCTGTTTACAGAATGGCGAGCGCCAAACTGAGCGATCCCAATAAATGAGGATTTCTACTGTACATACATTTGTAACGATAAATACAGTGAAATGCGGTCGGAATTCGGCATAATGAGAAAATACATAAATGTAAAAACTCGCGGACCAATCTGGGAGGCTTGAGAGCCTGAGTAAATCCAATGAACGAAGATAAATCTCCTTAGTATGAGGAGCACTTAGATTCACGTGTGGTTTGACTCGAGCTAGAATAAATACTGAGGTCTAAGGTTTTGGCGGGTATTTAGAGCGGTACGTGACGCCGGAGTTGATGGAGGCCCTGGAGGGGGTGTCCATTTTTTCTGGCAATTTGGTATAAGAGGGTTAGAATTACCCCAACAGTATTTCATAATATTAATTATTATGCACAAGGTAAGTATAAGGTGTCTTCATATAAAATGGTAATTCACATTCAGCACATTTCAGCTAAATTCTCTATGTGGTTATCTCCCCTTATCCAATACCAGATTCTGGTGCATGTAATATGTTGATTCATGTAGATCAGGGAAAACGCTTGCAACATTCCATGGATATTTTGGAAGTAGAATGGAAAGAAAACATTTCTTAATACAGGAAAATTATTTTGTAAATGATTTGAGCACCACTAGATTTTAGAAACTTACCACAAGAAGGCTCATAATAGATAATGTTGAAATTAAACCATGATACAGATGGACAGAAAAGTGGACGGATGGACAGACAGACGAGGACCTGACCAATGAAACATACAAAAGGCACTACATCTACAGACTACATTCTATATTAGACAGAAGTTCCGTTGGCCTGCCTTCAGTAATTCTAAAGATATGGAGTCAGAAGGAAAAGAGGACGGATGGCTGGGGTGACAATAATACCCCCGAGCCCAATCGAGCTGAGATGTCAAAACGTGAGCGACGAGATTGTCCCTGGCTACAGAGTGCATAGATGCAGCTCTCATTTTGACTTCCATAACCTCAACCAATACGTGTTATAACTCGGTCAATACTGGGCAAGCCAATATGAGCGGTTATTGCTCGATAACAACGAAAACAGATGGCGTAAATCATTATAACCAGACGTTTTTTGTTGTATTTGAACAATAACCTACACAATCAATTAATACTTAGCAGTACTACTCCTTTATTGAGAAAACATCTTGAATGATTGTATGCGAGCCCTAAGCCTTCTTATTCTTGAAATGTGGTGGAAAGAAACAGTCACAGTGATGAACGGACAAATTTGACCCAGTGACCAAAAAAAAAAGTCAATCTCAGTGATTTTCGATAGGCAGAGAGAGAAAATTAAATTTACTGCCACATACAGCAATATTTCAGCTAGACTTCTGATCTATAACCCCATGAATGCATGCCATAAATTTGGTGTTCCCAGGCATAGTCATTCTTGAGATATGTTGGTAACTTGTAAATCCAGACTGACGGACGCAAGGTGATGATCATGCTAGAAGGTCAATTTTGTCCAAGGGGTAAAACCAAAACATAATATACATTTACATATTATAGCGTTCATTTATTCGTCTTCATGCTCCCAGTTCTCTAATATGAACACACATTTATTAGAGACTTGGGTGAGGATATAGTCTACATAAAAATAACTCTGAAAACACATCAACCGTTAACAACAAATATTTACTTTGCAGATAAAGCTAGATACAATGCACAATGTTATATACAGAACACAAGGACCAAATTTGTGGCTTGGCACGTGCAAGCATCCTGACATACACAGAAAGATGATCATATTCATATACCAATCTCTTTCAACTGGAAATCAAACATCCAAGTTGACTTGGTCAAATACTACAAGTTTAATATCCAGCCTGGAATTTTCCTTGTTGCTTCTCCTTCCTTAAAATGTTAATTTGAATTAATAATCGAGCCTCGCAACAATGTAGCCTTGCTCAATTTTGCACAGATTTTGATATAAAGTATGTGATGTGGTGTCCCCCAAAATTAGAAATGCATATTATTTCAACACCAGGCTGAAAATCTATAAGATGGTTCAAAGAATATGTCACATTAACATAGGACAAACTCCTTGTATGCATGGTAGTAAACAATAACTGAATTTTCTTTCCCAATCTGCAAAATCAAAATTCTCTTACTTACTGTAATATAAAAGGCTTTGAACAGATTGTTATGGTCAATTGTATAAAACTGGATTTGTGACAGATTCAAATGTGTTCCTTGTCTTATATTGGTATTTGAGGCAGTTATAGAGAAGATTTTTTCTTGTACAAGCTATGACAAAACCATTCCTAGTTCTTTCAAATAATCGGCAAGTTGGGTAAAATATAATTTTGGTTCGAGGTGTCATATTTTTGTTACAAGAGAAAGTCCTCCCCAGAAATGCCAACAATTTTTTTATCAAAATAAAGCCAAGGAGCACATTTCGATAATCATAATGTAGTTGACCATCATAATTATTTATGCTGATATTTCAGTATATGTACATAAACTTCAACAACACAATCTGATTTTGCAGATTTAGGAATAAATACGAAGCTGCGCATCTGAAAACCCCTCGGCTCTGGGCGCCAGCCATTCATAATGTATTCAATTTAAAACAAGACTTCAGGAACACCAAGCAGTCAAGTAACAAATATACAGATTATGAAAAATTTTGCCATTAGAAATGGCCTCAAACGTTTCCGTCCAATCAGAGAAACCGGTATTCATTACATAAGTCTGTTGATGCAAAATTTTCTGTATACCAAATTTTACATCGAACATTTGAAAATTATCTGAGATAGAGATCCCTAATGATTTCGCATAAATTAAAGATGGCCGCCCATCCTTCCCACCACTCAGAGAAACTGATGTGGTTATTCATTGCAAGTCTCTTGATACATAGATTCTGTATACCAAGTTTCATATAGAACACTGAAATGGCATCAAAGATAAACATCATTAAAGATTTTGCATAAATTAAAGATGGCCACCAAGGTTTCCGCCCAAGCAGAAAAACCAGAACTGTCTATTGATACATCGATGATGTATACCAAATTTTACATTGAGCACTTGAACCGTATCAGAGATATAGATCATTAATGATTTCGCATAAATTAAAGATGGCCGCCCATCCTTCCCGCCACTCAGAGGAACCGATGTGGTTATTCATTGCAAGTCTCTTGATACATCGATGCTGGATACCAAGTTTCATATAGAACACTGAAATGGTATCAAAGATATATATCATTGAAGATTTTGCATAAATTAAAGATGGCCGCCAAGGTTCCGCCCAATCAGAAATGCCAGAACTGTCATTTATCATAAGTCTATTGATGCTTCGATGATATATACCAAATTTTACATCGAGCACTTGAACCGTATCAGAGATATAGATCATTAATGATTTCGCATAAATTAAAGATGGCCGCCCATCCTTCCCGCCACTCAGAGGAACTGATGTGGCTATACATTGCAGATCTCTTGATACATCGATGCTGAATACCAAGTTTCGTATAGAACACTTGAATGGTATCAGAGATATATATCATTGAAGATTTTGCATAAATTAAAGATGGCCGCCAAGGTTTTCACCGAATCAGGGAAACTGGTTTGGTCATTCCTTTGAAGTTTCTTGATGCATCGATGATCTATACCAAGTTTCACACTGAACAGAGAAATGGTACCTAAGATACACAAGATTAATGATTTCGCATAAATTAAATATGGCCGCCAAAGTTTCCAACCAATCAGGTCCAGATTCAATAGGGTTCTGGGTCATGAGCATATGGATGTGCAGTGCAAGTTTGGGGTGCCTAGGGTAAGTCGTTCTAAAGATATCTTGGTAACAAGAAAGCTGTGATGGTTTCGCATAAATTAAAGATGGCTGCCAAAGTTTCTAACCAATCAGGTCCAGATTCAATAGGGTTCTGGGTCACAAGCATAAGGATGTGCACTGCAAGTTTGGTGTGCCTAGGGTAAGTCGTTCTGAAGATATCTTGGTAACGAGAAAGGTGTGACGGACAGACGGACAGACGGACAGACGTACATGACGACGACAATACCCTTCGGCCAAATTTTGGCCGAGGGGTAAAAAATGAAATCAGTTGTATTAAAATCACACACAAAGGAGTTTTTCCTATGTAAATATCCTTTTGTCCTTTTGAGGAAAAGTAATGAAGTAATTCATCAAGGATTATTCCTGAGGAATATCCTTAAACTGTATTTCTGGCATGTATACCTCTATGTCTTAAGAATTCTCTGGAAAAAGAATCCAAAAACTTCCAAGGCATCTTCCATAACACTGGTATTCCACGTCAACAAATCCCGAGAACTCTTCATAGTGCTTTGAAGGGAACATAATATTAGGGCTATTTTGGTTGGCTCAGCCGAACCAGGCTCCATGCTGGTGGGATATCTTCGGATCTTGCCGTGCTCCCAACAGTTTGGCATCATAATGCGTGTTAGAATTATGGACTGTTCCTTGGCATAAACCTTGGGTTAAAGCAGAGATAAAGACCCTATCCCCCCCCCCGACTGCAAGTAATGCAGTTAAAATGTGGCCGTGATTGTATCATGTTATCAGACTATTACATATTCATGACCAGGCACTCTGAACACCAAATTCAATTGAAATCAGTAAGATCCTACATAGCGACATATACGATTGGGAAGCATTGATTACGGAAATTAAGTTCATAAGCACCAACAAAAGTTTGGTAGACGTACATATGAACAGATAGAGGTACGTTTCGGCAAAAACTGAAAACTACCTTGCTGAGCCTACTTGCACAAGCAGGTTGGGGAAATGCTCACATATTTTGGAGGTAAGAAGTTGTTTTTCTTGATTAACCTTAAAAATATGAACAAATCTGCATGTAGCTGAACAACCATACTCAGAGCAAAGTTACCAATACTGTTGAGAGTTACAGGTTTACTGAAATTACTTTGTACATGCATTCCCCCCCAGAATGACCAACCAAACACCTCTCATACCCAGTAGTTCTCAATTATTCAAGTAAAGGCTAATAATATACATGTATTTACAATATCAAAATATCCAACTATATTTATAATGTTTATATACACCATGTACAGACTTAGATCAACATATTTTTTAAATTTTACATGCACCCAGTTGGAAAAACTACCTACCTCCTGGAATATTACCCCCACCTCATATGATGCATGGGTAGCAATAGCCCAATTCAGAAAAGGTTTTATCTCTCTTGTTTCACTAGGGGCGTGTTGGTGCAGAGAACTTCCAGTAAGTACCAAAGGCCCTCACAATTAGTTTTAGTGACTAAATATTTTATTTTGCTAGAGAATTATCTTTCTAATTATCTTATCTATACAGGATCTACCGGTTCATGCAAAAAATATAAACCGAATAGCTTTTCAAACAAATAATCTGGGATAGTTGATCAATTTATTATTCAAAATAATTCCGGATGCCTTTAGTAAAAGTGAAACTGAGGGGACTACTTCCTGGAAGCAGATTTTCATACCTCTAACCTTAAAGAGCGGCGGTTATTCAAGGGTAGATCAGACTCTTTCCGAAAATGGCTATACGGACATCCTGAGATGGAAATCTGTAACCATGAAAGGTGCAAGACTACAACATAGTCCATGTGACCTTGGGCAAAGGTTAGGCCCCAGGCAATGCTTTAACTTGGCAATACCACAAATATAAGATTCAAAATACTGAAACTCCAAACATTGAAGATGTTTACGGTAATCCCTCTAATAATTCAATCACGGGAAGTGAAATTTTCCACTATAAAATCTGGGGTGATCAAATTTATAAGAACAGGAAATTGAAATAATAGTTCAAGTCATACTCATAATTCATTATTCAGCAGAATCTATCAGAATCCATTATCCCCTGGTCATAATTTATCATGGGATATTGTTTTGAATTCAATATTCAATATCAAGTATCAAGACTATAAACCTCCAATTCTCCCTTTGAATGGTATTGATCAGTGCAATATAAAACACCATTCACATGTAGGTAAATGTGAATGCTAGAGAACACTTCATACTCCAGATGCATGCATGTTCTGATTGGTCAGTCCCCATTTTATATATCTCTTACATAGGCCTTCCATCACTTTCTCAGAAAATAACCTGTTTAATAAACAGTGGGTAACAGGTCCATCTTTCATGAAAAATATGAATTAATCACCGTCATGAATCATGAAATAAAGCCATGCAGAAACATAGCCCTTTTGACCAGATTTAATATGTGATACACACATGGCATGCCTGGGGAAGAAATGAAATAAACTTTTGATTTGCATATACATCCAAGATTGAAGGTATACCCAATGTTTGGTTGCAATCCATATCCCAGAACTGGGGATATCACATGGACACTGAAGTTAATAGACAGGCAGACATACTCCTCAGAATCAATAGGTTTCATTCCACAGCCCTGAACTGGTTATCCAACACTGCAGTGTTACTTTTCCATCCATGGATGTTTGATAATTTGAACAATAGAGGCACTGCATAGAGAGAAAATACAAGTTGTGGATCATATTGATTGGTTAGCTGGGTCAGATCAACCAGAAACTTGGAAAATCATGTGCAAGTTCCCAATTGCTTTGTCACACAGAGCTGGGCTACTTTTTGAAGAAATAGCAAGGGAATTGTGCAGGCCTGTACATGACTAGTGGTTCTGAGCAGGTCAACCTGAACAGTCTTAACACCACAATGGTATTTCACTCAAATTATACTTGTACAGAAAAAAAGTACATAGGAAGCACTGAGGTGTGAAAAATAATCCTTGGTAAGGAGCCACCAACCACTTTTCTTAAAATGAGTACAGGTTTGTGTTCAAATCACAGAGCATACATGTAGGCTATACAAAACCTGGACAGTTCTAAACAACAGTCCACAGTGGCATTCATTGAGGGGAGATAGCTAGCCTCAGTGGTACAAACATCACAAGTCACAGAGGTGGGAATACAGAGCAACAATAATTTTCAACAAAGCACTTCTTTTCTCTCATGTTGCTAGACAGCATCAAGTCGAAAGTATCAAGAGTTGTCCCCCTTATTGAATAATACAAGATTGTTTAGTAGAGTAGTGAATTTACTGCGAGGATTGTTGTGGAGTTGGCAAGTTGGCATCTTCACTAACAGGGAAATCCAATACAACCCGATTAATCTGTCTGAGATACTGCTGCTGTTTGTAGTGCACCTTCAGGGCCCCTTTTATCGTTACGAAGGCAATCCCACCCTGGAAGAAGATCAATTATGATATCACTTGTTAGTACAAAGAGAACATATCCTGAATTAAACAATGGTTGACAGGTCATCTGATTATGTAGTGAAGGAGTTGACAGGTCATCTGATTATGTAGGGTGGTAAAGTAAAATAGATCCAAGATGGTGCCCCCCCCCCCCCACCCCCCCGCTTTACAAATTATAATATGGTTAATTAATAAAACCCTCCAAGACAAGTTCAGACCTGCCAATTCTGTGAGTTTCCAGAAATCTGCTTAGACCGCCAGGAAAATCTTTCTCAAAATAACATGTGTTAAATGGGAGTCTCACAGAATAAAATCGTGAATTTTAAGACAGTAAAATGGAGGTGTCTAATTACAGGAGAGAGTCTCATGGAATTTGGACTTTAGAAGTTGACAGCTCTGCAGGTTTCATCAATCACATTGGGGCCAAAGAAATTATGAAATGCAGATGATGACAGCATAATTACCAGCAGGGTTCTCTGGAAGTTGGACTGCACATTTCCGAACATTAGTTTCCCTACGATCGTCGCAATGGTTGGAAGTATAAGAGCACCACAGAGCACCCTGGTGGCAGAAATTGGATCTGAGACATTGGACATCTCAGCTGGCGTCCTGGCATTTCTAGAAAGCTCTGGAAGACAAACAATGAGAATTAAGAATGGATAGCATTTAATTTGTAGAACAAGAACCAAAATTGGTTGAATAGATGCCTGTAAAACAAAGAGATTTTAATTTTGGAGTGCAACAACTAGCTTATCCAACATCATTGTCTTGTCTGAGAATTCAGTGAACCTTAAAATACAGGTTGGACCTGATCAACAAAACTGCCCGAGGGGTGTATGTGCTTTAAATAGAATAATGAATTGATTTTTTATTTTTTTGTTTTTTTAATCTTTCATTTATTTTTTTTTTTTATTTATTTATTTTTTTTTTTGCGAGTAACAAATCTTGAATTCCAAGGGCAAGGATTTTATGGGAGGTAACCACAACAAAAGGTAACAACCGGTAAAATCAGAGGGAGTAGTCTCCCTTACAACTGTGACTGCATGAATACATGATTAAAACTAAACAGCAGAGAAATTTCAGGCTCACATGCTGCATTATAGGCAACAGCTCATCAAAATATATACATTTACCTCCATGTTAACAAAACTATAATATAGCCTAATTCAGAAAAGGTTTTATCTCCCTTATTCCACTAGAGGCTCTTTGGTGCAGGAAACATGTCTGATACGTAGAAACCAAAGGCCTTCATAATTATTTTAATTAATTATTAACTGTAAGAAGATATAGGTACATATATGCACAAAATAAATACAGAAATTCCTGTCTACAGAATAAGGCCTCTGTGTCTTATTGAAAACCACTGGTGTAGATGCAATAGACTATTGGACCAATCTGTTTCTAAAGTGTTCAATGATGTAAGCTTTCAAAATATATTGGGTGGGGGTAAGACAATGTAGTATTTTAGGTGATAGAGGATATTGTCCTGGGGGAGGGAGGAGGGACAAGAAAAAGGGGATAATAGATGTGTCTCATATAAGGGAACAGAATAGACTGGGCATGGCATAGTTACAGAGGATGGGGCTCAGCACACAGGAGTATTGGGTGTGTCCATAAAGTGTTCAATTATGTAAGCTTTCATAATATACAAGGTTATGGGGCGTGATGAGGTATAGTTTAGAAGATACAGGGTGAGGCACATCCCCAGCTGGGACTGCATGTGCCCCAAGTTTTCAAAGAAGTTTTCCTAATTTTGGGGGGTGGGGTGAGGCATACTAGTTTAAGAGATAGAAAGTGAGGCTCAGTGACCCCATATATTAAGCAAGCCAAAAACTAATCAGGTCATAACATCTCTGAGGACATGTAACAAACTTCATTGCTGTATGATATAGTCAGGCTTTGATAAACATTTTTGAAGTAAAAAGTCTAAATTGCAAAACCCATATACATACATGTAGCCTGAAAATGAATAGTTTGTGTGTAATCCTGCTGACAAAATACAAAGTTGGAACAGACAGACAATCCCTGGGGAGCATATGATGCTCTCAGAGAAAGCTTTCGTACAACAGTAATGTCCATCAGAGACATGTGGAAGTGTAGAAAGTTTTTACTTTTTTCAAACTTCTTATTAATCTTCATCTTTTGTGTGATTTCCCTGTATACATTTCGATACATTACAGATTTACGTGTAATTATGAAATTACATATATATAGCCTTATGTGTACATGTATGTAAGTATATAGCATGTATGTTTGTGTTCTTGTAAAGAACTGTTGACAGATGTGAAATGGAAAAATCTCTCTAATGTTACTGATTACCCCAGGGTCAGTTAGATACTATGTATTATATATGGTTAATGACCGAGAAATGATTGTCATCAGTCTGAGTTGAGAAAGCTTGATGATCTATTGTAGTAACAACTGATATTCCATACATGACATCTTTGAAATTATACACCCTGGGTCACTGTAATTGGAGTCTTGAAGCATTGACAGGGGAGAGAGCTGGAGAGAGGCGTCTAATGTTCATTTGGTATACTGGGAAAACTGGCGGGTAAAGTTGAGAAAGTGAGTTTCTACACCTAGAATATAAAATAGAATGATTTTATGTGCATCTACACTTATGTTCCTTTCTTCTATATGATCAACTTAATTGATGAAAAGGTTGGAGGCAATTAACTTCAGTCTAGTTAGATATTTCCTGTGCATTATGCTATAACAAACAAAAGCATGAACAAAACAATTCTACTCGTTCTCAGAATTTCAGCATAACTGACCTTGGTTTGACCTTTTGACCTCACAATTAATACAGTTTTTCTGTCATGTCTATGTCCCATAAGGTATACCCAATGATTACCACTAATCCCAAACATGGAACAGGAGAGATCACACACTCACAGACAATACAGATGGGCAGATTGACAGCACCTAGAGTCTGTGACTTCATGCTTACCAGGAGTTTGAGGCATACTTGAGATTGAGATCCATATCCTTGAATTGAGTTATGATTAGAACACAATTCATTTTTTTTTTTCATTTTATTATTCCAAATTTGCTCCATGGGTGATGTATATACTGTAAAACATGTTTCTTTCGCGTGCATGAAACTTTCGTGATTTTCGCGATTGGAATAAATCGCGAAAGAAACATGTTCATATGACAAGGGCGACGACAAGAATGCAAGAACAACGACAGAGAAAGGACATGAGAGCAATTGTTTTCGACATTAGCACAGTTTTAATGGTCTCACCACTTAAACTGTATTCAGAAGCGACTGTTTAAAGCACCGGATACAGTTTAATATACGAGTATACTAGTACAATTAATTCTGCTGGATTAGTCCCAAGAATTGCATATGTGAAGGAAGTGTAGTACTAGAAACATTCATCAATGTCCTCGTATGCCGCTTTGATGCCGGCTGTTTTGAACCCATGTAAGATAGCGGGCGTTTTGTTTCTGAGTTGTTCGTGGGCCTTCACCATCCACATCGCGTGTTAGGTTTCAATGTGGAAAGTTTCAAGTGAACTTTGATATCCTGTACAGATTTTTCACTTTTCCGCCCTTCCGAAACAACATCTTCATACCACGCGGTGAACTGGTCTTTCATTCCCGCTGAGATCTGACGTTGGAGCTCCCCTGTTCGGTATTTATTTACTTCAGCGGAGTTCAAATGACAACTACCTGCATGATATCTTGCTATATAGGGTTTGTTTACTTACGGGAATTTCTTTTAAGGCTTAAACAGCGGGATTGAAATAATCTGCCTCCAACAGTCAGGAAACCTCTGTTTGAATACCAGTAACTGTATCTTCATACATTTAACGCCGCCTTTTGTTAGACTCGTGTTGGTACTGTGAAACGACCACACTGAGCGTACCCACATGTGAATACACGTGGCTTTGCCGATTTTCCTGCCTCCGGTATGTATTTCCCATGTCTATTAGTATGACATATTTGTAAAAAAAAAATTCTGGCACAGAGAGAATCGCGAAAGTTTCATGTCGCGAATTTTTTAAAATTGAAAAATCGCGAAAGTTTCATGTTTTACAGTATCCAAAGTTTTGAGCTAATTAACAGTCCCTACTTCCAATTATAAATTTTCCATATACCGTATTTCAGATCCTCTGCCCTATTGAGAACTTGACACTTGAATGACCTACATGTAAAGTAAAATAGGGTTTTCTTTGCAATGTATGCCCTGTTTAGTATCAATCTATAACCTGGAACTGGAGATTTTCCCTTGTTTAGATTATCTGACCCAAGTGACTGCTTAACCTAAAAATAAATACGGTTTGGTAAGATCCATAATGTGGAACAGTCAGAGAAATCGCTACTACGAACGAATGACACCTTGTGTGTCTTTTTCTTTTGTCCGTTGTCCGTCTAGCTAAACAAGCTTTCTTTCTTTCTTGCATATTGAAAATGTGATTCTTCATAGTAGGATAGCCTTTTCAATATGCAATTTCTCTTATAAGAAATGATTCTTCCTCTAAGAAACTAAGTTTTTTCCTTTAAAAAATTGTCTTCCTAATGTAGTTTTTCATTAAAAATCGTATTTTGAGGAGGGGTAATTGTGCAACATTGTGATGATTTATCAACAATGTTTATTGTTGTTGATCATCACAATGTTGCAAACATTGTTCATGATCGGTACAATGTTGCACAATGAAAAGACACACAAGGTGTATCAATCGTAGAGATGCATGGACAAAAAAAGTTAACAGACAGATGGACGGAAGTCTCGTATGTCGACGGGTGTATAGACAGCTGCATCAATGTACGACATTTATGGTCATTCACGTTAATATATTTGTTGGTCTCATTGGTCTAAGTTTGCAGTGTATTAGGTTTAATATGGAGTTATAGCACGATGTTATTCTGTAGAGGGTGGGGTCTAGGGCTCTGAAGGTAGGGATGAAACATTGTGACAAAACATAGCATGAAGAGAAAAGGGTGGGTGAGAACTGACACAGATTCAAACCATCTAACCCTCGTGATTTTATTACACTTCATCTCATCATTAGTGACACGCAAATAATCAGGGAAAGACACAGAAACACAATTGGATTATTATCAGCAAGAGCACAACATTTCAGCATTACAGCCATCAGTCGACTTCACCCACTTCACAATCTTACTGATTTTGTCTTTCCATACTGACACTATAGCTAGAAGTTCAAACTCTGATCTCACAAATAGTGTGTCTAATAGATTGGAAAGATCAGCAATTTTCATACAGTATCGATCAGATTACAAATTTGAAATTTAGTTGCACACATCTCCTCTGAATATAGTGGCCATTATGATGGACATTCTTTAGCCTTATAACTAACCCAGACTACTCCTGGAATCACATACCCCAATGATTCTAGGCATTGACAGTCTGGGTGGTACTTGCACATTTCTCCTATACTGACAGTTTGGGTGGTACTTGCACATTTCTCCTATGCTGAAAGTCTGGGTGGTACTTGCACATTTATTCTATGCTTTAATATACACCTTGTATAGCTGCAGTGCCAAGCTGAATTGTTTGAAGTTGTGGGTGCCAAACGTGACAAGAATCCATTCTGTCATTCTAATTTTACTCTCCGGAAATTAAGTCTTAAGTTTGGCCTCCAGGTGGCACCACCTATGGGTGTATGTTGACAGAACGGAATAACAAGCAATATATTGATATACCTAATTTGAAAACATTCCTTAGTCGTCCTAACTTTTTCTCATGCAAACAACATTTTAAGTTGGCCCAAGGTGGCATATGTGGATGGAATATGAAACAAGCAACATCTTGTTACATGGTATACACACATCAAATTTGGAAAGAATCTGTTAATTAATGTAATTCCAGTTGGCCCCCAGGTTTCAAGCGAATGAAAGTTGACCAAATGGTCCAAAATCATGCAGATAATCCATTATTTCTTTGTTACATGTATTTCAATGATTTTCGAGATCGAGTCATCAAATTTATTAGAACAGCC
Organism: Hanleya hanleyi; assembly: GCA_036873755.1. NCBI lineage: Eukaryota > Metazoa > Mollusca > Polyplacophora > Lepidopleurida > Hanleyidae > Hanleya > Hanleya hanleyi. The sequence continues at coordinate 45,165 of JAVTVY010033298.1, read as the reverse complement.
TATCAAATTTTATCCCCAAAATTGGGGGTGATTGAATCTTGATAGCGGGATGGTTGGTATCTCTGAAATGTATTCTCTGTAAAGATGTGAACCAAGAATAACAAATGTGGTAATAATTTGTTCAATAGTTTATTTATAATAAGTCTTTATTACATATCAGTGTATAGCTAGCGGAAATTAAAAATACAGACCACCTAGCCATGTGAGAAACGAACTAATCAGTGACACTGAAAAACATCACCGCCAGCTGGCAAATAGATTAACATTCAAATATTAATACATTACTTTAGTCAGATCTACAACAAATAAACCCTAATGGAGACCTCAGTATCAGATCAGGATGAGATAAAAAGCTACTCTGGAAAGACCACACAGGCCAAGCGAAATGTGAAATAGGATTTTTCCCAATTACATTGTCCAGTTTTAATATTTGACCAAGTCATGGGTCAGGCTATTTATTCCAGCTGATAGTGCTAATGACTTCAGCAGATGGAGTTGAAAGGTCAGCTCTCATATGCAGTGGTCATGGCAGAGGTCCAGTGTTTCAGGAGACTGGACACTGGGCAGCTGCTCTGGACACACCATTGGAGGGGCTATTATATTGTTTTATCCCTCCTCCAAGGACAAAGGCCTGGAGGTATCACCTGTTAATTTGAGAGGAGTGGTCATCTCAGCTGGGACCAGACCAAGGACTGACCAGTGGTCAGTAAGGCACTGCAACCTGCCCTGGTCAGGCAAGTGAGGCCATCTGTCCAGGGAGTCCGGAACAGCTAGTTTAAAAGGGGCCTTACCCTCTTTGGACTAGCTGTCCTGCACACATATGTAGGGTGATAATGAGCACATGTTGTACCTTGGATTGGTAGGCTGGGAGTTTGACAGGAGGGAAAACATGCAAACAACAATCTACCATCTACTGGGTATATTCTGATTTTTTAGTCAATTATTTCATCTTTGAGATGTTTTTTTATACTTTTGCATGTAAATTGTTTTGAAAATCAATTTTGGGAAAAAAAAGTTTATTTTCACCAAGACAAGCATTTAAGGGGTTGAAAAAATACAGATTTGAGGATGACCACCCAAGGCCTAATTCTGTCCTCGGGGCTATGCAAAAGTCAACACAATTTGGTACATCATTTGGTCTTATATCCCAACCAAGGTTCCAAAATTCCACCCAGAAATTTTGAGCTGAAACTTTATGACTTTGTAGCTCATCGTATTGAGGTCAATTCAAGCCTATTTACAAAAAACCCCAAGCACAGGATGCTCGGTAAATTCAAAATGGGTGTTTACAAGAAATCTTCACAATTTTTGCTTTTTTTTTAGATGTGTGTCATAACTGGACATGTATTTGCTAATTTTAACTGCATAAAATGAAAAAAAAAATGACAAATGCCTTCTGGGAAAATTGCATAACTGAGATGTCATCAGTGCACCCATCATGGAAAAATGTCAGTTCATCTTTAACTTACTTCTGGATCATCACCAGATGCATGTATAGAATTAATTTGGAAAGTCTGGCTGTAATTCTTCAAGATATATATAATAAACAGCTAATGACCTTCTAAAATAGGTCAAGGTCAGTCAACTTCAAGGTCATCATCAGTCACATGAGCAATAAGAATTTGGATACCCCAATACTCTAATCATACAAAAAGTATTGCAAAAGCTAGAATTCGACCTATTAAATTAGGTAAAGTTTGGTCATTTTCCACAGGCTTCTCTCCCATCACCAAGTGCAACCGCTGTATGAATTTGGATAGCCTGGCTATAGTCCTTCAAGAGATATTGTGTCCACACCAAGTTTACTATGGACAGACGGACGATGCAAATAACTCTTCGTCCAAATTTGGTCGAGAGGTAATGATCAATCAAAATCAATTACCGCTACTTGCAATGAGTTTGAGGTATACATGGAATTTGATCATAATCCACATAAAACTGGAGTTCAAAATTCCCCACTTTTTTCACATTGTCTGGCCTTGGTAACGTTGACCTTAGTCTGACCTATTAACCTCAAAGTAAATAGGGTTATGCTCTGCCACATACACAAGGTAGGCATCAAGTTTTGAACCCATTTTGGACATGGAACAGCAGACTTTCCATTTTTTACAGGATCTCTGGCTTGAGTGAACTTGACCTTTGATCTTTTGACCTAAACATAAAACAACTTTCTTCTTTGCCCTTTCATATTCATAAACTGAAACTGGAGATTTCTATCCTTTTTCAGATTTTATAGCCCAAATGACCTTGACCTTTGACCTAGTGACCTTAAAATCAATTTAGCAGGAAAGCTATTCCCCAATTATACCTTCCGTTAAAGTTTAGAGCGAACTGATTCAATAGTTTTCAACTTATCGTGTTAAACAGGAAAACATAACACACACCGTGACCCACACACACACAGTGATTCTATATATATTTTTATCACTTGGCAGAGTGAATGCTTATAACTGTGCCAAGTGAATTATTTTATCACTTGTACAAGTGTGTTGATCACTTGTACAAGTGTGTCGCCTGACCAAAGATAGTAATATTTAAAGCTTGAACTTAAAAAGTAGAAGCATGATTTCAATTGTTTGGGTGAAGATCATAGACACTTATTAACTTGTGACGGAGTCCATATCATGAAACCTGGACCCGAGGTCAGACTTGGCCAAGCAGAACTGATCTAGGCCACAGGCCGAGGTCAGGTCTGCTTGGCCAAGCCTGGCCAATTTATTATACCGAATTTATTAACTGCAGTGCTATGACGCCACACTTGTGCTTGGTACTACTACTCCTTATCAAATACGAAGCTGCGCATCAAAAAACCCCTCGGCTCTCGGTACATTCATAATGTATTCAATTTGAACAAAGGTGTCAGGAACACCAAGCAGTCACAAATATACAGATTATCAAAAATTTTGCAATTAGAAATGACCCCTAAGATTTCCATCCAATCAGAGAAACCGGTATTCATTACATAAGTTTCTTGATGCATCAATGATGTATACCAAATATTACATCGAGCCCTTGCACGGTATCAGAGAATGAGATCATTAATGATTTTGCATAAATTAAAGATGGCCGCCCATCCTTCCCCCCACTCAGAGGAACTGATGTGGTTATTCATTGCAAGTCAGTTGATACATCGATGCTGTATACCAAGTTTGGTATAGAACACTTAAATTGGATCAGAGATATATATCATTAAAGTTTTTGCATAAATTAAAGATGGCCGCCAAGGTTTTCGGTCAATCAGGTCCTGATTCAAAGTATCTGGATGTATCGATGATGTATACCAACTTTCATATAAAACAACTGAATGGTAACAGAGATATGTATCATTATCGATTTCGCATAAATTAAAGATGGCCTCCAGGATTTCCAGCTAATCAGAAAAGCCGGTTTGGTAATTCATTGAAAGTTGCTTGATGTATCGATGATGTATACCAACTTTCGTATTGAACAGTTGAATGGTTTCTGAGATATGGATCATTATCCATTTCGCATAAAATTAAAGATGGCCGCCAAAGTTTTCACCCAATCAAGTCCCAATTCAATAGGCTTCTGGTCCTTGACTAGGTAAATAAGCGTACCAAATTTGGAATTCTTCAGTGGAACCGTTCTCCGGCTATCTCGCTCATGTACGGACGTACAAGACGACGACAATACCCCATGGCCAAAATTGGCCGAGGGGTAAAAAGCTGTTTGGCGAATACTTTCTGTCGTGCAACTGTGTGTTATCGGAAACGAAACACACAGATACAATTTTATGACTAGTTCATGAATAAATCTACAAATCTGCTTACAATCTGACTAGAATAATATTGAGAATTTAAACTTTCAGACGCGTTTTCCGAGATTTACGAGGCGAACTCTTCGTCACAAACTCTGGGCATTTTGATACAATGTAGCCACTGGCTTTACACACTTCATTCATAAATCCTATTTGGGTCATGGCGAACTCATTTGATTGGGTGACATCGACGGCGTAAAGTTACTCCAGTTTTGAGATGAGAATGAAATGGATTACTCGAGCCGCAGTACAGATAGAAATTACATATAACAAATTATTATACCTCTTAAATATTCAGGAGGCCGAAACGTATGCTTACCATCGACGAACGGGAGTATTTATCTCCATCCTTCTATCTCCATTGTTCTTTCTCGACCCGGCAAAGAATTTGAAGAGGAATTTCCCAAGTTCGAAATCAATTCTTTGCTTGACAGTAGATCCATAATATTGATATAGTCTAGACACCTGTAAAACATTTTTTTTTTGCGTTCTTACTGTCCCTATTTTGTAACAGTTCTTGTAGACTTTCATCGGACAAATCTACGAAGCGACCACTGTCAGCCATGTTGCAGGCAGACGGTACTTGTAAACAGTGATCACGTGATCACAATATTGCCTCCCGACCTCACGCGCTCCGCTTGACACATAAACAGCTGGGTCAGTGATTGAAAAATATTGAATCATGGGAGGGTAAAGTTTGACCAATGAAATACCAGAAAACCCTCATGAATATTCAAGAGGTATAATAATATCATAAAAGATTTGTAAAAGGCTTTTCAAGTCGCTAAGTCCTGTATTTCAAATAGAGGTCAATACTGTTAGATTATTCGATTCAGTCTGGTGAACAGGAGGAAAATGAAAAATGATGAAGATGAGGTCGGATAACGTGACCAGGTGCCCATGGCATCATGTTAGAGGCCATCAAAGTGTGATAAAAGTTCTAAGATACTGTATTATGTCACAAAGAGATGCGTGTTTTGCGACTCCATTTCAAGCACTGGAGCCAAGTTCAGGTGCTATCATGAAATCTTGAGTCTTGCATGTTTAATAGAATGAGTTGCAGGTGATCAGTGACCTTGACCATTTAACCTTTTGATCTCACTCCTGGTACAATGTAACTGACACATCACTTTCAACTACATGTTAATGCATACTCACAAAAATGTTATTTTCAGTGGTTTTCTGTCAGTGGCCATGACCTTACGACCTCTCTTATTTGCCATGATTGTGAGGTATTGCTGAAGTTTATTCACCATCTACATGCTTGGACCAAAGAAACAATCAGTGTTTCCAATAATTCCCTGGCTTATCATCTCTCACTGATGAATCCACTCAAACAAAAATTGAATTTTGAGAATTTCATCATTTTTAGGCCATAGTGACCTTGACTTCTGCCCTACTGAAAGAAAAGTCAGGAGGAGAATTCTCCATGGGTGCCCCAGTTAGTCGTGTCTTATGACAAGCTCTCTGAGGAGCGGAGACCTATTCTTACGATGATCTGGAGTGTGGACACACGGACGAACCCCAATACTATATTCCCCCCTTTAGCCCTTCGGGGGACAGTTATAGAGGAAAAACATAATGAATGTATTGCTGCAGTTCAGATTGAGGAAAGTTTTGTCATAAGATTCGAGCACTGTATGCAATGTAATGGTTACATGGATGATGTGTAATAATATTTTATAAAAACTGGATATTATGAAATGATAAACATGGTACCATACTGAACTCAAATTTTAAAGAAAATGTTGACCTAAAATAGGACCTTTTGTACCATTGACAAAGTTCACAAATGTTTTTAAGCATCTTCCCTATTGAAATATTCACTGGTTTTGCATATTATCAAATAAGTGTGACCTGCAGTTCCAGGTTGCTGTTGTCTGCTATAAAAATGAATAAAACATTTTTTTCTCCAAGTTTCTCTGGTTATTTGCAACAACAACAGTTTCACACTGGGAGATATAAAAACGAACCAAACATTTTTCCTTTTCTGGTGAAACTGTTGCATGTGGTATGCAATATATAATTGATATTTATGTATTACTCAGGATTAGATCCAGATATTTTAACCAGAGTCCTTATTTGAAATAACACTGCCCGTATTTGAAAAAATGCAATTTCAAATATGTCTTGCAAGAAGTCAGAAAGTCCATAATTTGCCATACATATGATGAAAAATTTGTACATTGGGATTTTTTGGGTGTATTCTTGCAACAGTTAATGTCAGTTTACATTTCACTTCACTTTTTGGCTGTTTCAAGTATTTATTCTGAAATAAAATCATTTGATTTTATGCAAAAATCAGTCATTTGATTTCATACCAGTGTCCTTTTTAAGGACGCTGTGGGACCCTAGATCTAAGCCTGTTACTAAACATAAGCAAACGAATAGCATTGTGGAAACATAGCACCATGTGATTTTGTCTTGCAGCAGCAGTGAAAAATATGGCGACAAACTCATCATAATGAGCTCAAAAACAGCCTGGATCAGGCTTGGGCTACATTTACTAATCATTCAGGATTGTACTTTTTACAGCATATCATTATTCTGCAGATTTAACAGCTACGGTAACATTCAAGCAAATATCACAAAAGGGGCATAATTTTTCTGTAGGCTTCTACACGTACGAGGAGATAAATAATTTGGTAGCTGTACGAACACAGTTCTTCAGATTTAACAGGTTAATACATTCAGGCATATCCAAGATTATTACACTCGGAAAGGGGCATAACTCCATAAACTAAGAGCCGAGACATTGAATTTTTTGTATGCTTCTAGAATACAACTAGATAAATAAGTTTCCAAAATTTAGTAGATGTACCGAACACGGGCCTGCAGATATGACTTGTACACTCAACTTATATATCACAAAATCAGAGATAATTGGGCTGAGATGACCAATATTTTATAGGCATTTAGAATACAAATACATGATAAAGTTTCATCATAATTTGCTAAGCTGTACAAACACGGTTAATTATATAGGTATAACCGGTTACATTCAAGTGTGTATCACAAAATCAGATGATAGTGCACATGAATGGGGTGTAACTCTGTAAAATAAGAGCTTAGATGACTAATTTTCTGTTGAATTCTAGAATACAACTATATAAATAAAGTTTCCAAAATGTAATAGCTATATTAAACAGTTCTGCAGATTTAAGCCCCGTTCACATGCACACTTTTACTCACGTATGCAAATTTGCACCCTATGTAAAAAAATACACATGTGTATTTCTTGTCATGTGAACGGAAATACACATGTATGTATATTTGCACTTTGAGTTTATTTGCATCTGGTCAAGAGCAGGTGCAAAAGTATATTTGCACATGTGTAAATTTACACATGTGTATTTTTACACAGGTGAGTAAATTGTGTGCATGTGAACGGGGCTATAGTTGATCAAGCACGTATCACAAATAAGAAATTATTAATCTGTAAAGAGGCATAAAATATTGGCCGAGTGCAGCCATTTTCGGTAGGTGTCTGACTGAAACTTAGATAAATAAGTTCCCAAAATTTGGTCACGGTACCGTATCTAGAGCGGTTTTGCCTATAATTCTGTAACGTTCATGGCGACAATACCCCAGGTCAAAATTGCCGAGGGGTAAAAACAATAAAGTCATTGTCCCCTAATTCATAGTTCAATTCAGCGTTTATTAGCTAATTATAGCTAATTAGACGACGACTTGACTTTGGTGTAGTCAACTGTTAATTTCTATGTATTATTTTCCTGATCATTTTTATATCCTGAAATTCACTGATATGCTAGTAAATTTTCGTTTATGAGACCTCTGAAACATCAGGATATGTATGGGCAGAAATTTCATCTTCCTTCGAGGTACATATACACGAGCGAACGATGTTTTGACGACTTAAATTACAACTACAACATGGTCATGAATGAAAACACATCGTGACAGACTCTTCCGTTCAGCAAATAACGGTCAAGAATAGCTTCACATTATTCTTGGATATTATGAAGAGCTACATAGCTCTATTTTTTTTATTGTTTTGATGTTGATAAAACTACATCAATTTATTTTTCAACTGGCTGGACCTGGATTAGCTCTCGAACCGAAAGTTCCTGTCGCAAAATTTTGGCCGCCCGACCCGGAACAGATTCCTGCATCAAAAGGAATGCGCTCGTATGGATTAAATACATATTTGCCAACTTCCCTGGCCTTTTACTTCCTCTGTCTCGCTCATTTTATTCCCTGAACAGCAAAAAAAACAAACAATTATCGAGCTGGACCTTTCAAAGACGAAATCCAGCCGCCATTTGTCAGAACCCTTGATTACCGCGCTAAGTATCATGGGAGATTGCGATTTTATCGAAGTACCGCTATATCTCGTTGATCCGAGATTTGGCCGCCATTATCAAAAAATCGGCGTCAACAGAGTGTATTTCAATGAAGAAAAGCGCATTTTCGCTAGCTCTAATAAATCACCATTAAATTATAACGAATTTCCAGTTGAAAGTCTTCTCCACATTTGGCGCTGTGACCGTAAGCCCCAACTCTGCTTTGTTTTCTCGCAATCTTGCGGACAAAGCGATTTTAGCCTCCATGAGACCAAGCCAATCCAATAACGCTGCACGCTTACGCGGCAGCCTTAAATACAATGGCCAGTCTGGAGCCTTGAGTACATGCAGCTACACCTGTACATGTACCATTAGACTGGACAGCTCAAGACAATTCATTGTCACCTGTCCTTATGTTGGTCAGAGGGGGCACAAGGAAAAAGGACTGTTCTCACAGCACCAATAAACAATATAAAACTGGACATACAATCAAATGCACACATTGTATGTCCAGTCTTTGATAGAATAGAGAGCCGTAATCTCTAGAGGTATTAGTACATGTATATGCATAACACACTTCAATAATATACTTCTGGAGATAGAAGGCAGGGTGGGGACAACACTGAGGGTAATGGATCTGTCCCTGTACAGATGTAAGCTTTTTGAATATATTAGGTTATGGGGTAGGGCGAGATTTAGTTCGGGAGAGAGTCAAGCTAAATTCATTTGGGGTAATGGGTGTGTTTCTAACTGTGCAACAATGTAAGCATTCAGAATATATGAGGTTATGCGGTGGGGTGAGATACCTTCTCTTTATTTTTGCAAAAGTGACTTCAACATTTTTTCTACATTATTAGTCAATTTTGCTCCACAGAGCCAATTTTAAGGAAATCATCATATTTCCTTGTATTTTGTGATGTTTAATGTTTTTTCCGACATGATAATTTTGGACATATTTGAAAATTTTGACTAAGTCGATGAATTTGCAAAATGTGCCAAAATAATAGAAGAAATTCTGATTTTCAAGAATTTTTCAAACTTTTCAAGGAAGTGTATGAACATGTAAGATACCTTAGTTACCACGGACTTGTGTTCACAACAGGGGCATCAGTGTGAGATGAACAAAAATTAAACATTTATAAACAATCTTAGTATTTGTTACAAATAGGAGCATCCTTACAAATAGTTAAAACGAAAAGTTGCCTCTCCTTAGGGCCCCCCTTACAGAAATTTAAGGTTGCAACTAGCTAACACAAGCTTACCTTAAGCTAACATGCCTCCAACAAGCTTGCGCCAGCTTGCGGCAAGCTAGCACAAGACTGCAGCAAGCTTGTGCCGGCTCGCAGCAAGCTAGCACAAGACTGCAGCAAGCTTGTGCCGGCTCGCAGCAAGCTGTCACAAGACTGCAGCAAGGCTGTGCAAGCTAACAATATAGGTCTGCCAAGGATTGTGAGCTTGCACCTTGGCATGGCAAGCTAGCGCAAGCCTGCAATATTTTCAGGCAAGCTAGCAAGATTGCCATATTTTTAGGCAACCTACAGCGTATACTGACCGGAATTGGCGAGCTTGCGCAAGCTCGCACCAAAGGCAGGAAGTACATACTTATAGCAGATCGTTTTTATTCAATGCCCAGCATGGGACCACTGGTATCCATGGGAACCAGCTCTTTCCAACAAGGGTGTAATATCAGATGACCAACATTCAAATTCAGAGTTCAACTGGTCTTCAACCAGTCAAGACACTTTTCAGTTTGGCTCTTTGGTTTTCTCCACTGAAAATATTGTAGTTTCCAATGCACATGGTGGATAGTTCTAAGTTTCATGCTTCATGCAGTTACAATGAGTTTAGGACACCAACATTCAAGCTGACAGAACCATGGAGAAGTGTAGTTTTTGGTGGAAGCTAGCTCAGGAAAAGCAAAGTTTTATAGATTGACCTACACTTGCAAGTACAGCAGGTCAAGAAGTTGAGAGGACAAAAATGTTTAGCTTGCTGCCAAGCTCAAGGTGAGAGAATACTGCCTTAAACTTCAATCATCAATTAATGTATTTATAGTTTAGTCTGGAGATATGAGTACAGTTTATATTGAAAACAGTATGGATTCAGGATCAACTATGTGCAGACTGGGATATTGTTCACAAGTAACTTATTGAGCCTGCACCGTCAGATTATTCAATTAATGCAGCAAGAACAAGTTTGCAAAAAAATGCATACATGTACTATTATACTAATGTTACTAATGTCCATATAATACAGATGCCTGCACCCAGACAGAAAATCTGCCTTGGAAATCTGTTGAATTTTTTTTATTTTATTTTATTTTATTTATCTATTTTCATAGCCAGAATTTACATCCTGGAATGAAATTCCTGTGACCAGACTATACATGTATATGATACAACTAGGGATACAGAATGAGATGAAAATGCCAGAGAAAATTAAATTAAACTCATGATATTCAGACAATTGCCAAGTTTCTAAACGTATGCCTTTTTCTGATCAGAATCATTAATTATTATAGCTAAGATAAACTTTTGTGATTTGTAGGATAAAAATTAATATTTTTAAAAATTGTTTTCAAAATGCTATATCTTGTACTTGAATGTTATGAATCATGGTACAAGTAGGCCTACATTTCAACTCCAGGCCAACATGCGAGCTCGCAGGCCTGGAAATGCATTGTTTTGGCGAGCTTGCGCAAGCTGGCCGCGAGCTTGTGCAAGCTGGCTGCGAGCTAGCGCTAGCTGGCTGTGAGCTTGTACAAGCTATTCGCAAGCTTGCGCTAGCTCACAGGTTTGATTAGGTAAGGTTAGCATCTGCTAGCTTGCAGCTAAGTTGCGCTAGGTTGCAGCTAAGTTGCGCAAGGTTGCGGCTAAGTTGCACTAGGTTGCAGAATCACCAATTGCAAGCTTGCAATGTTTCAAATGTGAGCTAGTGGCAAGCTCGTGGCAAGCTCAAGGCAAGCTAGTGGCCAGCTAACCATGTTAGCTACCAACAGGCACATAATGTGAGCTTGCTGCAACCTTAAATTTCTGTAAGGGGGAGCTCTCTCAGCCCAGCTAGTTTATAAGCTCTGCCCAATCCTTAATCTCCCTCTTTCTCACTCTTATAGCCCGAGACGTGTGGTGTGCAAGGCCGTGGAGTGAGGGGCAGGATGGGAGGGTAATCAAAGCAACAGCAGGTTTGATTTGGTAACAAATACTAACATTGTTTATAAATGTTTAATATTTTTGACCCAAATCTACACCTGCTGTTGCTAATGGCTCACTACCAACATATGGAGGTGGGCACCTCGGCCTTGTTGTAGTTCCAATAGCAGGCTGAGTAACCGCTGAGATGATCACGGACGTGGCACACTAGTACTCGACAAGAGGGACCCTGGTCGGTGAAATGTGGGTAGTCATGGAGTAATCATAATAGATTGTTGAATGTACTCGTCCATGCAGCCGTGATCGTGGATGTGGTGCACAATTTTACCCCCACGTAGGAACTCGGGCTGGTGGCGCTGTGAGTATTCGAGTGGTAATCAGTGTATGACGAATAGAAGTGGTCATGTACATCCCGACAACATTGCATACAAGGTGCCCATCTTATACCACTCTTTAGTTCACAAGCCGTCGTACGTCAACTCTCTGTACTTTAGTCCCTTTTGCTGACACTGGTAAACCTGAAAGTAGTACTAACGAATGTGTCAGGTCTTGTAAGATGACTTGTGAGTTGACAGCAGCTGCCTCTCTTGAGATGATCTCGTAAGTTGGTCATAATTGCCCTCATGCACCAAACTCTCTGTACTTTAAACCTGAAACTGGCACAAAGTATACCTAAAATCCAATACTCACCATTGTGTCAGGTCTTGAAAGATGTCTTGTGAGTTGGCAACAGGCTGACCTGTTGAGGTGATCATGTAATAAGGTGGACATGTGATTAGCTGTGATGATGCCGTAAGTTGGCTGACTGTATAGGCTTACAGCACACTAAAACTCACCCAGAGAGAACCCGGGTCGAAGACGCTGAGGGTACTTGTGGATTAAAATCAAAAACCTGATTGTAAATGTGGTACACAATACTCAATAGAAGGAAAAACCCCGGTCGTAGAGACGCAGTGGGTGTAAATAGAGTAAAACCAGTAATAACCAAGCCTAAACCATACTCACCGATGAGACGGGTCTTGTAAGTTGGCTGACTGACTGACCTATTGAGGTGATCATGTAATATGGTGGACATATGAAATGGCTGATTAGATGAGATGATGCAGCAAGCTGGCTGATTGACAGACTTGCTGCGCTGAACGAAGATACCCCCCCCTCTTTTTTGGAAGTTACTGGACCACGTGCTGGGCAGCCACGGTTGAACTGGCACTCCATGCACAAGACTGGACATTGTCATGAAGGGATAGGTTCTTCCATAAAGGCCATGATGTAGCGATGGCACGAATTCCATGGAAATAAGCAGAGGTCAGAAGTGGGGGAGCGTCAATGGCAAGTTGATATGTCCACTTAATGGTCTTCTTCAACCAAGAAGCAATAGTATTCTTGGTAATGTCACGCACTGCAGTTGGCTGAGGAGAACGGAATAATAGACGACGAGAACTCCGACCAGGGTCGGTACGAGTGAGATAGTGACGTATGGCTCATACAGGGCATAACAGGATGTCGTCCTCAAGGTCACGAACAAAGTCTCATAAAGCAGGTATGGAGTACAAACGTTGAGCACAAGGACCTTGGCGCACAGCCTCATTCTTGGCGATGAACTCAGGGACGGGACGAAAGGAAATGTGAGACCAATTTGCCGTCCAGGTCAAGACGACCTTTCCAGAGCGTGAAACTCGGAAACTCTAGACGTCAAAGCGAAAGCCACCAGGAAAGCAGACTTGTGGGAAACAGCTTAATAGAGGCGGACTGTAAAGGTTCGAAGGGCGGACGAAGCAGGGCACTAAGAACCACACCAAAATCCCACTTTGGTAACAGCTGGCGAGTACGGCGAGACTGTAAGGCGAATGCAGGTAGGAGAGCAGAGATATTGTCATTCAGACTAATGTCGATGCCGGTCGAAAGACGAAAAACCCTAGCCAAAGCAGACCGGAACCCCTCAATGGCGCTGATTTGAAACTTCTTATCATGATGTAGGTGAAGGAGGAAGTCAGCTACTAAGGAAAGAGAGGCAGAGTCCGGATCGGAATCACGTTCTCGGCACCAGGAGGCGAAATAGGCCCATTTCGATTGATAGAGCTGCGATGTGGAAGATCGATTGGCTGAAACCATCGTCTGTGCAACTTCTGCTGAAAATCCTTGGACTGTAAGTGCACTCTGGATAGTCTGCAGACGTGTAACTTGAGCCGCCGCGGGTTGTGATGTATTATCCAGTGAGGTTGACGCAACAGGCTGGGCCAAACTGGAAAACGACGTGGCGGAACAGTGAGAAGTAGCAGTGAGAAGTGGAACCAATACCGGAAACCACTGACGACAAGGCCACCACGGAACCATGAGCAGAATGACGCAGTCGTGCTGAGTAATCTAACGAAGAACTTCCTGAAACAGGGCCATGGGTGGGTAGGCATAAGCCAGGAAGTAGTAGTACGGAATCGGACTGACGAAGAGGGCGAACTGTGCATAGTTCCTCGTCGCGAATAAGTCGATCAAGGGGGGTCTCCCAGATGCTGCAGATCTGGCTGAAGACCTCTGGATGAAGACCATTCGATCTGAAGAACGGTGTCGGGGCGAGAAAGGTGGTCCGCTAAAACAAATAGCCGACCCGGAACATGGCGAGCATTGAGATGACAGAGATGAATGAGAGCCCAGTCATAAAGATCCCACACCAGACGAAACATTGACAAAGATCGGGTGATACCCATCTTGTTGATGTGAGCACTGACAGTAGAGTTGTCCGTAGCGATGAGAAGGGACCAATTCACGAGACGCCAACTCCAATGCTGAACTGCTAGCATGACTGCCTTCATTTCCAGAAAGTTGATGTGAAGTCTGGCATCCAACCTAGACTATCTGCCGGACACCTCCAGTCCGTCCAGATGGCCTCCCCAACGGGTCTCGGAAGCATCGGTGTAGAGATGGTGATCCGGAGATGGAAATCGGAAAGGAACACCCCGCATGACGATGTGGCGGGACTGCCACCAAATCAGATGTGGATGTAGAGACGTCAATACCAGCACTAATGGATTGAGGGATGACGTCTGTAAATAAGACAGATGGCACTGCAGAGACCGAACTAGGAGACGACCGTAATGAGTAAGGTCCTGCGTAGAAATGAATAGCCCTACGAGTTGATGACAAAACAACTATAATGCCAACGTCTAACATGAGATTGATCTAATCAAAACCCCTCGGCTTTCCCCAAGTGATTGTGACCCATGTGCAGTGTGAATTGGGGAAGAGATAGTTCTATGTGGGATGATCAAGATATACGGGTAGTACATTCAGGCATATAGGACAGAAATAGAAAATTATATATCTGTAAAGGGGCATAACTCTGTAAAATATGGGTCGAGGGGAGCCACTTTCGATAGGCGTCTGACTTAGCACTCTGTAAAATAAGAACCGAGATGAATAAGCTGTACCGAACATGGATCTGCAGATTGAACTTGTACATTCAGCTACAGATAACAAAATTGGAGATTATTACATCCGAAAGGGGCATAACTCCATAAGCCGAGGCGAGTTATCCTTTGTTGGCTTGTAGAATACAACAATATAAATAAGTTTCCAAAATATAGTAGCTATACCGAACACAGTTCTGCAGATATAGTGGGTTACATTCAGGCATATAGGACAGAAATAGAAATTAATAAATCAGTAAAGGGGCATAACTCTGTAAAGTATGGGCCGAGGGGACCCACTTTCGATAGGCGTCTGACTTAGCACTACTGTAAAATAAGAACCGAGACAAATAAGCTGTACCGAACACGGATCTGCAGATATAACTTGTATATTCAACTACAGATAACAAAATCGGAGATTATTACATCCGAAAGGGGCATAACTCCATAAGCCGAGGCGAGTAATCCTTTGTTGGCTTGTAGAATACAACAATATAAATAAGTTTCCAAAATATAGTAACTATACCGAACACAGTTCTGCAGATATAGTTGGTTACATTCAGGCATATAGGACAGAAATAGAAATTAATAAATCTGTAAAGGGGCAGAACTCTGTAAAATATGGGCCGAGGGAAGCCACTTTCAATAGGCGTCTGACTTAGCACTAGATAAATAAGTGTTGGAAATTTGGTGGTTGTATCCCAAGCGGTTTTGCCTAAAATGCGTTAACGGACGGACGGACAGACGGACGGACGTACGTACATGGCAACGACAATACCCCGAGGCCAAAATGGCCGAGGGGTAAAAACTGGTCCAACGGTCTATACGGGGACAAAGCACTAGATGGAGAGTGTCAAAAAGACTGCTCCCAAAGTAACGACGAACCTAAGTAAACCTCGATGTGAAAGCCCCATGCAAGATGGAGAAAAACGCCAAGACTAGAGAAGTGATACAACATGTACAAGGGGCGATGTTGACTCCGAACGGGAGGACTTGCCACTCAAACCGACGACCGTCGATGGTGAATCGTAGGAAACGCCGAAGTCGAGGATGAATGGGTATAAGAAGATATGCATCTCGCAAAACGATGGAGGTCAACCAAGCGATAATGAAGACGCATCAACCGAATTGTCAAAAGGATTTTTTTTTTTTTTTTTTGACGAAAAACACCAAAGTCGAGAGACGTGCAGGCGAACAAATGTCGAAGCCTCTATGACAATCAAGAGAAAGATCTAGAAATGGAGACCGGGACTGTCAAACTTGACAACCCTGATAAGGAGGTATAAAAGAACGATGTGGTGAACGGCGTTATGGCGTTCGGGAACGTCTAACAGATGTACGAGAACGACGTACAGGTGTATGAGAACAACGTGACAGCGTAATGGAACGTCGTTGAGGTGTAACAGAACGACGTAATGCGAAACGAGAAAAGAGTTGCGTGAGAAAATGGAGTAGTGATTTCCCCAATTTCTTTCAAAACAGTTCAATTTATTGTACATATACGCTCACAATGGAGCAGGGTACAACCTTTTAAATGTACGAGAAACAACGTTTAGGTGAACAGGAACGACGTTATGGCGAACAAGAACGACGTAGAAGGAAAAACAACTGAAGTTGAATCCGAAAACTGTAAACCCGAAACTCGAAAAGTCACAGTGGAGTCCGAACGAAACAGCCGTAGTTCGCGAAACTGTAATGAGATTTGAAACGCAGAGGAGATGAAGAACACATTCATTGTTCCTTGCGTTAATCGTGGGCGTAACTCCCCCTGGTAGCAACATCCCCGACATCAACACAAAGATACTTCCAACGTAACTAGGAATATCTTCAATAAAATTTAAAATTCCCCGAAGAGAGCAATTACATTTTGATGTCTCTCGCCGGTAGATAAACTAAGGTCATTAAATTTCACAATTTGAATTGACCAAACAAGAACAATGTTCAATCTAGACTCACCCTCCAGTTAGAGGTCTAAACTACACATAAGTCCTCAAACGGAATAGATGAAATTATCATCCAGTCTCTCGCCGGTAGATAATAAAAATTAAGATCAAACAAATGATGTAGACCAAAAGATGTTTGGACGAAGCTGTCGAGGAGAAAAACGGCAAAGAACATTTCTTAGGAGCTGTCTGTCGTTCTTCTTACTAGGCTGTAACCGGTAATCATTCTCAGACGAAAGTAACTTACGAAGTACAAGAAGACCGCCCGATGGAAACAGTCTTATGCTGTCTCAAGCAGATGATTGAGTAACTTCAGGCTTGATCTTTGCCCGGCCAACAGACCAGGGAAAGATCAATAAACACCCTACGTGTCGTTGAACGAGAACAATTCTAAAGACTTCCCGGAGAAATAAACTCACACTCAAGCTAATAATATTAATTTCTCAGAAAGAAGAAAATAAAATTAAAGCTCAACTCAATTTGAATTGTAAGTCTAATACAGTATACCGATGGGAAAATTTGGTTGTGAAAAATAAATATATCACAATGCAATATTTACTAGCAGAAAAATGTGTTCCAAAGAATAGCACAATTTATTAATAAACAATCTCGTGATCTCTTTTCTTGATCAACACACCCTTGAATACACAAAGAGAGTAATATGGTAGGCTCATTAAAATGTAACAAAGACGTGGTAGACTAGTGTATAGCTTTGACTTGTGGCGACGAAGACAAACGCAACAACAACAACGTAAGAATAAAAGACAGAGAAAAACCTCTGCAAGTTTTCTCTCTTGATCACAAGATATCAAATAAACAGAATAACACTTGATATAACAAGAGAATAAATTTTGGTAGGAACAATGAACTGTATGCATAGAAGTAAACTACCAAAAACTGAAAAGTCCGAAACACAACAACAACAACAACACGAAAAATGAAGGTGTTATCGTTTAAACAGCGAGAATACAATTTCCCTGCAGAAACTAGTTGAAGCATTTCTATTTCCAATGGACTGGACTACAGGCCGACCCGTGAAGCAAAAATCTTTTGTTCATTTTTTGACAGTTTCATCATCATAAAAATATCCCAGCCGGACAGGCTTACACACTGTACTCTGGACAGATCAGTCGCTTTCACCAGCGATCAAAGTTCAGATGTGTCACCGGAACACACGTTCCCGATAACAAAAGAGCGGTCGAGAAAGCCGGGCTTTGGACAGAATCCTTTGTTGTCCAAACAAAGAAACGGGTTTGTGCACAAATGCGCCAGACAAGACTTTACCAACCGGTTCTGAACTGTCTGGGATTTTAACATTATCCTAACGTACAAACAGTCCCACTGAAAGGGATGCTAATAGAAGCTGGCTGGACTAAATCTATGCGAAAATCCAAACAAGAAACCAGAAAGATCTTAGTTAAAATTTGAAATCTCCGACGAGCAATTTCATTTTGGCGTCTTTCGTCCGCAGATAAAGCAGGGTCTACCGTAACCCGTAATAAATACGCTCGTCAAGCCTGGACATAAACCTCCAGGCGGTAACATCCCAACTTAGACACTCTAAACACGTGGCTGACGGTAACAAAGGTGACCTTTGCATGAGTGTGAGCATCCAAACTGGACCAAAACTGCTGACACAAACGGCATGAATTAGAATTTACAGGGACATATATCTCAGACATAATGTCTAAGAAATACAACAAGAGAAAATACTAGTTTAGCAAAGGTACAACCGAAGGTCAAACCAACAACAACCAAACCAGCACTCTAGGACACTTTCTTGATATGCACCACACTCGAGCAGGTACAAATAGAGAAAGAGGGAGATTAAGGATTGGGCAGAGCTTAAGTAACCTAGCTGGGATGAGAGAGCTCCCTAAGGGGAGACAACTTTTCATTTTAACTATTTGTAAGGATGCTCCTAAAGGGAGATAAGGCCATTAGCAACAGCAGGTGTAGATTTGGGTCACAAATTTCCTCTTTTAGGTGATGATCAAAAGATCACATTAATCAACTTGACTGCTGAAAGAATCAACAATGCTACAGAAATTTCCTTTTTCAAAGTGTGTATATACAGAATAAGACCAACATAATGACTACCGTCTATCCATGATCTTTTCTGTTAATTTCCCAGTTTGTTAAACGTGATACAGATTGTCTCATTCACCTAGACACAATGGGCCAGGGGCAGATACAGCTTTTTAATTTGGGCGCCCTTTGAGTTTTGCCGAGCGAAGCGATGCGAAAAAAAAATTTGGCCAGGGGCCTGAGGCAGGCCCCCAGCCGCTAGACTTTCTCAGAAGTTCTAAAACGTATCAGACGCATTTCCAGACAATAAATTTCCATATGAGATTATATCAATTTTTATAGAAAATTGTCAAAAATGTTATATAACATTCCTCTTCATGAGAAAATAAGTCTTTTTTTTTGCAGATTTACACTTTTGAGAAGATATTCTATGAATTCCGTGAGAGTTCTAAACTCTTCTGTGAGACCAGGAGGTTAGTCCATATTTCTTGATACTCACGGAAATTCTGTGAGACTTGGAAACTGAAAACCTAGCGATCTCTGCACTGGTGACATAGACCAAGGGGAGGCAACTCCCAAAGAACATGACTTAGGAACATGAAATTACCAGGATCGGTCCGTGGACGTTTCTGAATAAAACGGCCTATTCCCCCACCCGTTGTCTTCACAAGCTCAGCAGTTCTCTTCTGATTGTGGGCATAGCTGGCGCTTTTCAAAATATGAGAACTCCCGATTGTCGGTGGCGGACCACGAGGCATTTTCGTCTGCTTTCTTCATAGGAAGTAGAAGTCTGCTCGAATCAACCTCGCCACCAGGGGTCGCTGCGCAAACACCTTGTTCCACGCGGACCGCAAGGCGATAACTTCCGGCTAGCGTTCAGCGTAGTTGAAGTTATCATTTTCCTATCAAGTTATCAAGTGAAGTTCATATGAATCGGGTTGGTAAATGTAACATGGCGGCTACGTCTTGATTTCGCCGCTTTTCGCTGACAAACGCGAGTAAACCATATCAAAATTAAATACAAAACGTAAATTTGTTGCATAATAACCTAAAATACCTGAATTATTTCGTCGTAATTTGGGTGTTTTTTGTTTCTTAATTTGGGCGTTTTCAGACCTCGTTTATTTTGGGCGCTGTATAACGGTATAAAATAAGGCCTGTATCTGCCCCTGTGGGCATTTCTGAATATTAATTTTGAGCAATAGATCCACTGAGGTGTGACCGACTATAGATTCTAGTGTAAATTATTGGGTAGTATTTTTGGCATATATACATGTATGTTTGCTTAAACCTCACTGGGAGATATACATGTTACGGAAGCTGGGCTACAGTCATGACAGTGGAACCCTCTGAATAAGGAGGTATGTTACATGAACAATGAGTGACCAGTGTAATTCAAAACTATTGGATAAAATCATATCATTTGGTTTGCCAATATTTTTATCATTTCACCAGCGATATTCATGTCCATCTGTTATATCCAAACAGAGCACTTAATTAATGATCAACCAATAAAGTGTATTGCATGTATGCGCCGTTTTCACGCAGTTGACTGCACTTCTTGCGTGTTCTCTCGGTATGTCATGCTGAGTTACTGCTGCAGGCTTTGGCAGCAGGTCACAGTTGATCAAGATAACGGGGCTCCAGTGCAGTGAGTTATTTATGGCCAGTCATTTACAAGAATGGAGCAATAATGTAAGAGAATCAATACTGCTGTGGGAAACCCACCTGATTATGTGTATCGTACATGTATATAGATTTGCATCATATGCTCCACTCCCCCCCCCCCCCAAAAGTCATGTCAACTCCACATAATAAATACTTTTTGAAATACAAAAATGGTACATGCAATTATCTAGTCCAATTTATGCATGCAATGCCAACCCCAAAGAGAATGTGCAAATCCCAAAGAGAATGCTGTATTTCTGTCAAATTGTTCATCATTTTCATAGAATAGCTAATATCGTGGACGTAGACACATTAATATATCTTGAAGTTTCATACATTTATTCATAAGATATAGCAAGTAAACATTGGCTTTATTCAATGTATCATTAAAAAATAAAGCCTCTGTATACTATAAACGTAGATCTATAAGGTTCACCACTGATAGTGGCCCCAATGGATACCAAACTACTATTTGTAAGTGTTCCCAAGGCGTGGAAATATCACAAGTTACAACTGAAGCAAAATTAAAGCCAACTGAGTAATAGGTAAATTGTAATTCACAAGCAGAAACAGTTGTGGAGATGTAAACTGTAGATTTAAACTTGCACAACATGTACATTTTCCAGTACATTATACAACTCATTTCTCTACATGGTTATCTCCCCTGTCCACCTGCAGAATTGTTTTGGTGCATGTAATATGTATATTTATGAGATACAACATTCCATGGATATCTTGGAAGTAGAATGAAAAGAAAACATTTCTTAATACAGAGAAATTTTTATGTAAATGATTTGACCACCACTAGATTTTAGAAACTTACCACTAGATCGCCCATAATACATAATGTTGGAATTAAACCATGATACAGATGGACAGAAAAGTGGACGGACAGACAGACAGACGAGGACCTGACCAAAGAAACATACATAAGGCACACCTGCAGACAACATTCTATACTGGACAGAAGTTTCGTCAACCTGCCTTCAGTAGTTCTCAAGATATGGGACCCGGGAAAAAGAGGACGGACAGGCGAACGGACAGCCAGCCGGACAGACGGGGTGACAACAATACCCCTTAGCCCAATCAGGCTGAGGGGTAAAAAGAGCTATTGCCTTCAGTGATAGAAGCTGGTGTCTCCAGACCCTTTCAGATCTTGCTGGGTGAAATCCAGAATAGTGGTCCTAAAACATACGCAATTGTAACCCGCATTCACCAAGGAATGCAATGAAGATCTAACACTCCCGCGTATGTTGTCATCTTGTCTCATCAAATCTGGATTGCTTTAGATCAGTAGCCTATCTTTCGATAAAGGTATTTACCTTTCGCGAAAGCTATGAAATGAATATGAAAGCGTACATGTAAGTTATCATCAACCTTTCGCACATGCTTTTGCGAACCTTTCGCCAACGTTTTGCGAAAGGTGCACCCAAGGTTTTGCGAACAGTGACCAGTTTAATTGTTGGGTATACATGACACCAGCATCAACTTAGAAAATTTCTTCGCCAGTTGATAAAGGTCAAGAATGTACTAGAGTAAATATTGATGCAGGGAACGAATACATTGATTTGTCGGACGTACTGTCCGGTAAAATTGGTTTGTCAGTTTATCAGCCCTGAATCTCTAGAAAATACAGAACCTGCTATGAGATCGCTTAGTTTATTACCCGAATTCATGTGCAAATTTCAACGGAAGTCAACTCGCCATGCTTGATGTTGTTGTTGTTGGGGAATGGAATGTTGAAAGGGCATTCCTCATGACCTACATTTTGATTGGTCTGAATTATCGATGTCATCCTTCTACATTTAACATGTGTCTATGAGCGCTTTACATCTCGGCTGTTTATAGGCCGTGGGTTAAGCGGGTCGGTCACACAGAACGAGGTGTACATTGAAGGGAAATCTATCTTCCATGTACAGTGTCAAAGTTGTCCATCCAATAGTATCTGAGGATGGTTCTCACAAGTATACATATTGATGATAAAGTGTCATAATTTTGGGGAAAATCATGGAAATCGGTAAAAGCATGACAGTGCACAACTACATGATACAACAATGTACAATAGCATATAATGCAGTTGTCGATAAACGGACATCTGTTGAAAATCGCAGTGCACATGTATAAGGTACTAGGCATCTTATATGTAAGTTTTGAAGTTGTCCATCAAATCGTAATGCGCCAGACAAGAATAACTTTGGGGAAATCATCAAAACCCACAGAAAGAAGTCCTCACAGTAAACATCTGCAGGATACTAAGCAGCTTCCTCTAATTACATTTACTAGTAATTCCAGCCTGTGCTGTAATATTTTCTCAGGACACCTATTACCAGTTACCATCATTAGACAATGGGTAACCTATATGTGTATGGTAACCTGTAACATCTAAAACCTCCAGGAGAACATGCTTTACCTTTCATCATAAGAGCACAGGCCCGTAATTACATACATCAATATAGTCCCCGCTAATGAGATAATATGACCAGATCATCCTATGTCAAATACATGTACATGCATAACATGTTAATGTGCCGACTTCACAAATACGCCTCCACAGACATGGCAAATAAGACTTGGAAAATTACTGCTTTCCATGTTTTCTGCATCCAATGTATCAGACAACATTATCATTATACTGTACGACCCAGAATAACGAACCAGATTCCAAATGTATAAGATAGCTGTCACACCTTACAAATTTGCCACAACAGGCAGTATTTTGAAGCAATAAAAATTAATCGAGACAGGCAACAGGGAAAATGGGGCAGGGCTTGAGAGATGGGGAAACAATTTTTTATACATTACAAATGTCCACTGATCCATTACTGCGAATTAGATTACCATAAACATGTTAAATATATTCATCATCTTCATGGCTTCTGGTCTTAAATGCGACATAAATATCTGACAAAAAGCAATGTGAATAAAAATACAATTTTGAAGACGGAGTTTATATTAATCTCACGATAACAATATTGATCTTTTGAAAGAGGTCACATGATCAACATCCCACGCAGTGAACTTGATGAAGGAATGTCAACATATGTGAGTAAATACATGTATATTTAAAAGGGAAGGTAAAGGTTATTCACCGGGCGAACCTACGCCCAATACATAACAGCAAGGTCAGTCACCGAGCTAACCTACACCCAATATATACAAAATTGCATCTGAAAAGGGGCATAACTCAGACAGACATACATGACAACGACAATACAACGAGGCCAAAACATTCAAGTTTGGAGTATATTAATTAAACTGGGGAAATTCCGGTTGAACTAAGAATATAATTTACACAATATCTGAGATAACATGTATAATGTACATATATTTTTTCATTTGTACGGACTTACACTGTACCTTTTACGCTATTTGATTTGAGTTTTGTCAAATTAAAAATTATTTTCTTATTCTGTAGCCATAAGAAATATCACATTCGGGCACAACAGCATTAAATTCAGACACTGTCTCTGAAGTACTTAATGTCAAATTACAAACAACCTTTAATATATTGATGGCTGGGATATCAATGCATGCTTACGACAGAAATTAATTACTTTCATTTGGAGAAAAAGACAAATGACACAGTGGTTGCAATTGCTGTGGTAACCGCAATAATTCAATGAACACAGGAAACGAAACTCATAGCTGTGGGCAAGTGCTGGCATGATGGATTCGTTAGGGGCAAACATTGCTTGGAAACCAAATAGTCAATGTGCACACTTTAGCTATAATTAAATTGCAATAGTTCTGCTGTGTTCAATAAACTCATGGTTTTACCAACCCACATTATTAATTGATGGATAACAAATTAATGCATTCAGATTTTTTACTTTATTTCATGACACAAATTGTATCGAAATGTCACCAGATCTGAAGTGGATATAATATGTACAGCGTGTACGCATACATCACGTTCTAAAGCAAATTCACTGTTATTTAGGAATTCTCTCCGTTATAGAGTACATTTTCATGTCAACATGATCGACTACAGAAATGCAATAGTCGGACAAGAATTGTAGCTTATGGTTTGGGAGCTGATAGATTGATTTTGCATTACCCTGACAAATTTGCATATCTAGGGTTTTTTGTTGTTTTTTGCTGAATAGAGCAGTTTTCTAACTCGTTTTTGCTAGAACTAATCAGTATTTTGACGCGGGGACTCGTGTTGGAAAAATAATAATCCTCAAAATAGTGTCAACACAATGGCATACCACGAAAATACAGTGAAATTAGTCAAAACTTTGTTGCATTTGACCAACGTTTTGACCGATTTCACTGTGTTTTCATACTTTACTACAATAATGTGCATTTTCAATCCAAATTGGTGAAGATTTTAAGCAGAAAAATCGCCAGTGTATGAATAGATTAACATACATGTACTATAGTATGCATCACATGCGAGTGATTTACAGTTCATTCCCAACTAGCATATAAAATGTAAAATGTGTGTAACAGGAATATTTGCAGGAAAGTCAGAAATTTAACTTCCTTGATCTGATTGTGTGGTAAAAAGGCTGACAGAGTAAACAGTATAGCTACATGTAGCAAGTTGATCCAGAACAGGCTATAAATAAAATATGTGAACTTTCAATGAAATGAATTTTCACCAAAAGCTGGTTAATTATGCGCCAATGAGAAAATCATCTATTAATTAGTGGTAATCAGGTTTTGTTTTATGTGGTTAAAACGTCACTAGCTGCCACGATGTCCATATCTGTCAGGAACACCTGCTCCGAGTGTTATCATCTGACAGATGACATCCCTCATCAGAAGACGTTTTTTCACTCACATCTGTACGTTCATTTAAAAAAAAAGTTAGCCATATGGTGAAGAAATTATTTTTTGTGTATTTTGCACAGAGTTTTTTCAATTTCACTCATTGGTGACTTTTCTCATGTCATCAAACATTTTCAAATGAAAAACAATAGATGCTTACAACTCTTATCTTGCAGCATAATCCTCCAAAAAAAATACTTGTTTGAGACATTGGTACTGGCTAATTCAAATATTTCACATACATGTACACTAGATAGATGTAGATGCTTTTTTAGCTGCCAAGCTGTTATATTATTTTTGAACAAAATTCTGTATTTATCTCTGTGTTACATGTAACCATTTTATACACGTATACACATACTACGATAGAAAAAGACTTTGAGTGCAATTTTAGCACTAAATCAAGGGAATACATCCATGGGTGAAGTTATCTCTCTTTTTTTTACCATCAAAAAACAATTAAATACCAATGATCATGGAATGAAAAAGGTCGAGAACAAAACAGCAGTTATCTTGAGCCGAATAGCTCATGAATATCGTATTTCACAGTATTGATTATCAACGCTGAGACCAGTCTTCAATATGCCAGCTATTGTACATAATGATATGAAAAGAGCCAATCTAAAACGTTTAAAGCACTGAGCCATAAACCGCTCTAGCACAATGAAAACCTCTTCAATACTATAATCAAAAGCTTTTGTGTGGTTTGGCTAGGACATGGGTTTTCGCTTTTATTGTGGTTGAAAATCGCACTTCGACCCCGTGTGGGAGCTATAGCTTCGAGAGACAGGGATTAAATCAATTGTTCTGACACACGTTGTTATATTGTCGCCTGTCATGAATTGTCTGCATGATATAGATGCAAGTCTCCGTGAAAGTCAGTCAGATGACAGAAAGCAATGCGGAACTTCTCACTATCCAGCAGGGCTGTGCAGGCATACCAGACCACGAGATAACGGAATTACTGTTTATCCCCTAGTCATGCTCTATGAGGGGTCCATCTTACAAACCACAAAATATCACACCATATGTTCCTTTTGTTTTTAACAGCAGGGATTAATTGAGGAAATCTATCATATGCAGAAAATAACATGAAATAGAGAACGTGGACACATAATGTCACTACCTCAAACTTTGTTCATACAGTTCATTAATCACGTTATTATTAAATAGTTAATTTCATTTTCAGCAAAGTACAATGTATCTTAAATGTTATGCAATTAATCAGCAGTTGCACAACCATTTATTATTAAAAGAGAGAAGTTTTTTGTTCGGCTTTGGATTCCATTCATTTTTTTTCTCTTTCCTCTAGGCTCTGTAAATTATCTGTACAAAATACATCGAGTTGGTCAAACCTAAAAGATACACGTCTGCATGAAAAATTGTAGCCTTGTTTAACCAATTAGTGACCAATTTCACTACATTTTTTACTCTTTGTTCAAAACCAAATCATCTCTAGACCCAAGACCAGCATGGAATAATGAAGAACCTGTTAGAATTATTTTCATATCATTTCTTCATTGGTTCCAATCAAACGTTTCATATTTGGACACTCAAAAGCACAGAGAAACTACTCTGGATATTTGCCAATGTGTAACCAAGTAATGTGGGTATTTGAATTTCTCTATCTTCACAATTTTTAATCAATTACTGGTGATAATTTTGCTTTAAAAAAAATTGGGCTCTTATGAATATCCTTGGATCATTTAAAGTTATATTCCATCCATAAAGTATCGCTATTTCAAACAACCAATTCAAATGCAGAGAAAACCCCACTGTCATAAAAGTTTGCAGAGCACTAATGTTGCATTCTTATGCATACAGCTGACAGTACTATAAGTACCAGGAAGTTCCTAGCAGTTTCAACTCAGCATACCATGCCATTGTTTGTAGAATGCCTTATTGAAGTTTCTTGTATGCCCCAATTTCAAGAAGCTATTCTCAGGATAACATCATGATGGTGTGTACCAACAGTAATTATCTGACTCTGTTGTTTCTGACAGAATGGGCCAGGTCAGAAGATTTCATGGAATTGATAGTTTTGGTTCTGTGTAGGTTTTAGGTGAACTAATTAAGGAACCTATGTTGCCAGTGGGAAGGCCGTACTGATGACGTCAGATTTCAGTATGACGTGACGACTAACACTTGATCCAGAGACTTTCCAACTACGGACATTTATTAACTAGTCTAGGTCAGAGTTTTAATACGAAGAAAAACACAGGCGCATCAAATCCCGTGGAAGTAATTCCTAAAAGAAAATTATTTTAGGTTATCTCTGCCAACTCTATAATTTCTTTCTCAAGTTTTTTAGCTGAGACTTGCCCGATTCATGTTGAGCAAAATTTGAAGCTGAGCGGTAAACAAAAGAGCAGTAAATCACAATCCTGAACTGAACTGTCTAAACATAACAATCTGCAATGACTGACTGATTTTTGACAACAGTGACCTTTTGACCACAAAATGAATAGGATTCCTCTTTGACCCATGGGTAAGGTATGATCAAAGTTTGGTACCAATCCATGACCTGTGACTGGAGATATTGGCATGGTCAAGCAAAAGTTAACAGACGGACAGACAGACAGTTGGAAATCGTGATCGTGAACGACCTCATCTATCGTCTCGCGTATAAAAAGAAAAAACTATTACCAACTAATTGAAAAAATATTTCAGGTTGTTCACATATGAGAACCAGTCCTGCAAGGCTTCTATGACAGTCACATCATGATTTATTGGGAAACAACGAGAGAGTGAGAGTGCTACCAACCTTCTGAGAATAAGTAATTGAGTAGAGGGAGTTTGGACGAATGCTTCCGCCATAGGCGCAGAATGTAATCTTCCCAGCGGACCATTTTACCCAGAATCAACATGACGGGAATCGTGGGCAGGCCAATCAGCAGAAACAATGGGTCAGCCCGGGCCATTACGTTCGAACCTTCCTTGTGCCCAAGAACCTGTATAGATAAAACATGGACATTAATTAAGATATTACATTTAATCATGATAATTACATTAATTAGTCACTGCAGTGCTAGCTGCCTGCCTGACAGCCAGCTAAGAGATCATTACTAGGGATGCATACAAATGTGATTGAGATTGATTGGCATTGGTACTTTTCACCCAGAGAGATGACGTAACAAATCGGGTCCAATTACGCAACTCTCCCCCATGACTACAATAGCATTTCAATTAAGACGATTTATAGCAATTACTAGACCAGATGTGAACATGTAATGACATATTGTTGGGAAACAAACTTTACTGGTAACTAAATTCACATCAGAATATGATGTGTATCGAAGGGAAGGGAATCAAAGAATGCTCCCTGGGAACTGTCAATCATTGTGGGGGAACTGTGCAATTGACTTTGCTTAATTATCTGTGTTTCAACGATGAATGCAGCTTATGCTGAATGGGTCATCGCACACTACTGGTGCAAATAATAAAGGCGATCATTGGATTATAGCATCAAATTTCCTATCCATATCAGCAGCAGTCCGTGGTCACAACAGTGCACACAAAACAATCAACTTCATTATCATGATTATTATGCTCTCAAAATAACTGATGTCCTAACCAAACTGACAAACACAATATTCAACAAACACCAAATCGATAACATTATCAGTTAACTACTTGTATTAACTGAATGATATCATTATCCGTTAACTACATGTATTAACTGAATGATATCATTATCCGTTAACTACATGTATTAACTGAATGATATCTACCTACATTTCTATTTGAGACTATAATATTATTTTCTGCTGTAAATACTCTAGAATTTTTACTACTAGTGTATCACACAAATTAGGAATTTAACATTTTCAGTTCAGGTTTTGGCATAAAATATTTGAATACGAAACAGCAAATTTTTATTTTTATTATTTTCTAATAAAGTTTTTGCTCTCAAAAGTTCTGATATTTCATAACTGTTCTTTAGGATATTAAACTCTTAAGTCTAACTCATGAATGTAAATGATGAAAGTGCCAGCAAAAATCTGATTTATTCATGTTATTGGTACATGAAGAGTTAATTGCTTGCTACATATACATATATGTATTCACCATAGCCAGCCAGTATGTTCATCTCTACTCCCAGTAGATCCTGGGATCTTCATTGACCGAGAGCAGTCACCTGAAGTAAGGGTAAATATGTGTCTCCTACTGCACTGACTGATCTCTAGCCATGTACAAACATGGTTGCTGGAGTGCTCTGTGAATACTGTGGACTGTTATTAGAGGCTGTTAATTGGTGCTAAACAGTTCCCTGGAGCTGCATGTTGTTGTGATCACTGGTTACAATGTGGATGATGTGAAGTTTATCAGCACGATATTTGCACTTAGTCATGTGAAATTCTACATGAATCGAAATACCATTGGCAGATCAGGAAACAATTTTACATCATCGTTGTTTACTTCTCGTTTGACCATTTTCAGTCATTTTTGGTTCACAGATGGTGTTGAAGTCTTTTTTGCACCAACTTGTCTTCATCTCCGCCAATCAGTCGCCGAGTTGGCAATCAAACTCTAGTGCTACATGATCTTCCGAATTCAAGATTTATTGTCAATAGCTATACTACGAGCCCCCTGCATGTGTTTGTGCGACCCGCCACTGGATGGTGATAGGATCTTAGAAATGATGCCTGCGAATGTAGGGCTGGTGACATGGACATGACTCAGATGGATAGTTTCTCCAGCAAACAAGATAAATTCCAGTGTCCTACTCCCTATCACTGGAATCATAACATTCAAGCACCCTCTGTCTTATATTCAGTAAAATACAAATAATTAGACAAAAATGAAAAATGTGACTGTTCTGAGATACATGTAAATGTAGAATGCTCATTAATGGCTCGAGGGGACTATAACTGAAAAACAGAATGGTTTCTTCTCAAATTTGGTACCTTGCATCAAGCTTCGCTTGGGATAGTTTTTTCATGCTGATTCAGTTTCCAGAGAGTAGGATTCTTTCCAAATTTGATATGTGTACCTTGCCTCAAGATCTCACTTGGGATTGTTTTTCATGCAGATCTGCCCATATTGACAACACCTGGGGTCCATACTAAAAAATCATTTTCAGACATAACACTGAAAATCTGAATGAAGTCATTCCAAATCTGGCATGTGGGTACCTTCCCTCAAGATCTCACTTGGAATTGTTTTTCATGGCAATCCACCTATAGTTGGCATCACCTGGGGACCCCAAGTTAAAATTTTGTTCCCAGACAATAACATCAGAAAAATTGAACGGCTTCTTTCAAAATTTGGTATGTGGGTATACCTTGCCTCAAGATCTCATTCGGGATTGTTTGTCACCTATAGGTGGTGCCACTGGGGGGTCAATTCGAAATTTCCTTAAAGGGCAAATTTGGTATGTGGGAACCTTATATTGCCACAGGACCTCGCTTGGAATTGGTTTCCATGTCATGGACTGAACGTTACACTTCCAATTAAAGCCAAATCACTATTTTCAATGTCGGGTACTATACAGCTTGGATTTTCATCTATTATTTCATTTTTACAGAATATCAATCAAATTACTTTATATATTATCATCCCCCAAACTTTCAGGTTATAAAATATATAGTCATTTATCAAGATTTAACGAAATTAGTGGACCGATCATTCACTTTACACTCATCAGCATATTGGGCATGTATGTTGAACAATCGGGGCATGTTGTATGTTAACTCATAGTGAGATCCAAAAGTCATTTCAAATTTGAGATTTTTCTTTTTCAATTTTAATAGCACAAAATACTAAATTACTGTTTCTGCCTTTGAGAACCCTCAAACATCACTTTATGTATGATTTGTACAGACCATGTGAATGATGCAATGACAAAACCATCACATTATGTAATATGATTAACATATAGTGGTGATGGGCAGGCATATATTGTACATTTACACATCTACCTATTTAATGAAACAAGTACTGATTTATTCTAAACTAAACTTCAAAGCCCAATGCACATAGCGAACACTTTGTTGTATTGGAACAAAACCAGGGTTCTGAGCTGTTTTAGACTGCTGTGTGCGGGGCCCAAAAACAGAACTTGTTTGATATTGCGTTGCCCTGGTACAAAGTTTTTGTCATCTGTGTGCGGTGACTGCGAACATTTCTCGGAACATAACCAATCAACTGGTGAGCCGCGTCCATGTGACAAAGCTGCGCCCACACACGACAGCAAAATGGCGGCTCCGGAGCAGCAGAATGAGTGCTGGCTGTTTGTTCTGAGATGAAATGTTTGCTGTGTGCGTGAAACAGGAACAAAAATAGGCTAAATCACAAAACACTGTTTTTGTTCTAATACAACAAAATGTTCGCTGTGTGCATTGGGCTTAATTCCACCAGATCAAGACTGTTGTCGCCACTGCTACTATGAGATTACAGGAGTGTGCCACGAGTAAATACATAATATGGAAATATGCACCAGTTGTCGGCTCTTGTCCTCTCATCGAAATTATATAGATTACAGTACCAAACCTAAATCAATCTTATTTAACCTAGAAAAGTATGGTTTATTTGTGTGGTGGAATACCCATATTTTTAGGCGTGAGGTCCCGCGCCAGGGCTGTATCTCATCGCATTGGGCATCCCTGGTGTCTTGGTACATGTAGTTAGCAGAATTCAACATTACCAGTGAACAAAACGTTCAATCTACCCACCATTAGAACCCTAGTTGTTATAATCCGAATGGCCTTGATTGCAGAGCACCAGAATCTGGTTAGGATTGGGCGGCACAGCAAAGGTTTAGCTGGCTGTTAGTGGATATATCGACCTGTATTGAGCCTGACTACCCTGTTGAGGCCACCTGTGCTCAAATCTGACAATCTGTGTTGACCCAGATTAATCACTAGAGCAATTTGACTGTAACATTACAGCATGTGCTGGTGTCCCGGGGGCTTAATTTGGGTAGCTTTTTTCATAGCAAGATAGTTTAGCGTGGTTAGCATGGATAGAGGAGATGATTTTTTGCATCCTTGTAGAGAACCAACAGATCAATGCCATGGGTCTAAGATAAGCAACCATGCTGCAATTTTACTCAACCTTGAAGGCAATTTTGTTTTCACAGCAACGTCTTCGTATATGATCATATAATCTGAAGACGCCAGTATGGTAATATTTTAGCAGTCAGCAAACGGAGTTGGTTTAAGATCACGGAGAAGGTGGTGCAGCATATTTGCAGATATGCTGAAGCCTAATGCTTGATGTAAATAAGAATACATGTCTACATGTATAAAATGTCATTTTCAAAGATATCAAATCTGGTCATTCCCCCGAGGACACAATGGACTTTTATTTAGGGTACATGTATCTTACTTGACAGATTGAGTTATTTGAATACTGGATCCTAGGTGTAGCTGTCAATCAATAACCATTGCAGGCCAAGCTTGAAGCTGAATGGCACATGAAGGAAATGTACAGTACAGAAAATTTTGTGTTGTATAGAATAAAACAGGTTTGTGCACAAAAAAAGTTATTGCATTGTATGGTTTTATATTCCAACAAGCAGGAGATGAAATTATTAGTTACATGGTTTGTCAGTGACCCAATGCAGAAATATATGGGGTCAGTAAACTTTATATTGGGTGAGGCGTCAGCTGAGTCGAGCTCAGTATAAATTGTACTTACTCCATATATTTCTGTATTGGGTCACTGACAAACCATGTACATGTAATGAATTTATCCCGCTGAAGACCCTTTCTGAACATCTGAATGTCCTGGGAAGAATTCGGAGTGAAAGGTTAGCTTGTGAACAACTTAGGCCAAAAACTGCATTTGAAGTCACACATCTGCAATATTCACAGCATCCAAAATCGCTGATCAGGATGAAATGAGAGATGTTCACAAATTGAATACTATCAATGAAGTATAGCTGCTGAAGCTCACCTTTATTACAAATAAATTTATAAACTTCAAAATGAAGCCTGACGAGTGATCGCGCGAGTGCTTCGCGACTCGATCTACAATCTAGATACATGTACCCCGAATTACAACTGACTGCGATGAATGGAAAAATATCGCGCAAGCATGTCACCGTGATCGCTTGTTTTCATTGGACGATTTTGTCTGAAGCAGGATAAAACATGAACCCAAGATCAGCCAGAGGTTACATATGCTTGAGGAACAAGTAATTGGGGGCAACAAACAGTTTCACTCATTTTTGAAAGGGTACACTTGTGACCACGAAGCACAGACAAAAGCCCTTCGTGACATTAACCCTTCAGCCTTTTTGAATTCTAAACAAAAGCCCTTCAGCATATAAATTTAATGGTATTTGTCAATGAAAATTGGCGAAAACGATAAATAAATTATAACTATAATAATTCTAAATTTTTCACAATTTTTATTTTTGGTCATGATGCAATTATTGATGTTAAAATGAACAAGAGCCCAAGGGGCTTCGATATAAGCCTGTACATCTGCAATTACAGTGGTCCAAATTTCAAGGTCTTGATCCCAATTAGTAACTAGCAATCCAGATACAAGCGTCTAGTCCGTCATTCATAATTCAGCCGTCATCCGTTGAAGAATATCCGCGTCCATAATCCAAAGACCTATTCCATATCCATATAACATTATTAGCACCAAATTCAAAAAAGACAATCATAGTATACATAAACATAGGCTAGTTTCCTGCAAGAGAGAAGCGGTCCTGCTAGAGAGAAACGATTAAGATTTTGTGCTTCTGAGAATGTAACATATATCACATCTTATATTGAATGATAAACTAAAATGGGCTTAACTCTTGGTAACTAGGTGACCTTGAAACAAGAGCCGAGGGCTCACATATCCCATACTGAAATCGACAATAGTCAAACACAAAAAATAATAGTTTTCCTTCAAATAGATTCCTTTCAGGTGAGAAAATTTTTCATGAAGGAAGAAAAATGTGAAGAAAGTGATGAAGTAAACCTTTGTTCTTGAGTTAATAAACAAATCTAAAGTTCATAAGGGATCCCTCTTTCAGTTAAATTATTAAATGTATGGTTTTTATTTCACAACATTTCAACTAAATGTAGCTGTTTCTTACATGTATCAAACACGGAAGACACCTCCACAAGACAAATGCCATATACATGTAGGGGAGACAACTCTGAATATTCCAACCTAACATGTATAGTCTGTCAAACTGGATTCAGTTTTGAAGAACTGTGACCTTGACCTTGGACAAATTGATCTCAAAATGAATATGGCTCCTCTCTGCCATGCGAGTGAGGTATACCCAAAGTTTGGTGCCAATCCATACCTTGAAACTAGAGATATTGCATGGACAACAAATGTTAATGGATGAATAGATCGATAGATGGACAGAACTGACCATCGCATTACACACATATGAAAATTTGACTTTTAATGATTTCTTGATTTTGGGGTCACAAGTGACCTTGACCTTCGAACTTGACCTAAATTTTTGAACATGACTCATCGTCTCCCCTTAATGTATCAATGAAGACAAAATATGATTTTTAACAATTTCATGATTTCTGGGTCAAAGTGACCTTGACCTTTGAGCACTTTACATATATGTAATTCAAACGGGCTAAATATATTGTGTGTATGGCTCTCTATTTTGTTAATTTATACAGCGGACACACAGATTACAACTTTGGTGAATCATGTAATTTATTTACCACTGTCATTCCAATTAAAGATGAAATTCAAATTAAGTTTAATATTTATTAAAACATGTGTTATACTTTTGAATTTCCCCATATACATGTACAAACATGTCCTGCATTGGCCAAATGTTGCAGGAGAATTGGTGATGTCATCTGGGCTCACCACCTTGTTGTTATTCGGAAGAAATGTCAGAAATATTCTGTTCATTGTTGTTGGTGCGACCTAGAGCATTCTGCGACATCACAGGACATAAGACACAAAATGTCATAAATATGGATTCGAAATAATGAGCTCAAATGAAATCATACATTTACTGACACAGGGGTGGGCTGGGCTGTGGGGAACCAGAGCCAGCAATTTTTTAAAATGAACAATAACAGTAACTCTGGTGCTCTCAGAGAGGTTCTGGAGGGAAATTTACACCAAAAATTGTACATGTAATTGAGGGAAACACACTGATACAATTTTTTTTTTCTTTAAGTTCTGGAGTTGTTGTCACATATGACGGGTGACGGCTTCTACTGAAACCACTGCAAACACATCCTTTTCATATCCTTTTTGAGATCAGGGATATTGAAATTTTGAATAATCAGGTCAACAGTTATATTGTTACATGTAACACAACACACAATCAGAGCTTGCATCGATGGATGCCTGCTTCACCACGCCCATCTCAGGCTGCAGGGTAAAAAGTTACAATCTGGACAAGAATGACAAAGAACTCTGGAGATAATCATCAAATGGGTAACAAACCTGACAGTGCACACCTACATCATATAAAGCATCTACTATGAACATTTTAAACTTCGCCAATTAATAATGGAAATACAGCCTAGACAAGTAGTACATTTAGCATGACAATGTTGATGATAAAGGACCATAACCATGTGGAAAATCATCAAACAGGTAGAAATTATCTAACAGTGTACATCTCAAAGATACTCAGCATCTTCCATGTAAGTTTCTGAGTTGTCGATCAAATAGTAGCGGGCATAAGGTCAAGACAAGCATATATTGAAGTTGAAGATTAAGGATCATAACTCTGGCGGAAATCATCGAAATGGGCAAAAACTTGTCAGAGCACATCTGAAAGGTACTAAGCATCTTCCATGTATTAAAGTTTTGAAGCTGTCATTGAATAATGACCAAAATATGGACCAGACGAGTATATATTGGTGTTGACAATGAACGGTCATAAAATCTGGGGAAATTCATCTAAACGGAAAATAACATAGCCCAGTGGGCTCCAATACCTCTTGAGCCAGGATGTGAGACTGGAATTAAGTACTAGTGCTATTCCAATTCCCCCAATATTTGAAAAGGTCTTCTGCATCAGTTTAATTTTGAACATGACATTTCAATTTCAGAATCACCAGAGTATTTCTTTAATCTGAAGTTCCATGTAGTTATCAAATTATATTGTACTAATGTGATGTCCTACATGCCAATTGCTAACGTATTCTGTTTACATTTGCAGGTATATATTATAAATGTAACTGAATATTAGCTACAATGTCTGGGTGTGTCATTGAACACTTATTGCAGAGAATGTATTGTTAGAAATTTCTCAACCAAGTCAACAGAAATGTGATCTATTTGGGACGGCTGTACATTTAACACTAACATTATGCTCATACAACACATGTAGCATTTTAGACAAAGTTTGCTATTGTCAAGGGCATCAATTCAGTTCCACTGATGTTCCATTGCAGCTTGATGGAATTCTTAAACAAATAACAATGGTCTACTGGAATAACGTATGGGCGATTTAATCCTGGAAAAAAAAATACATCAAGGTCAGTCTTTCAGGTCTTTTCTCAGTCAAATACACGTGTGATAAATTTGACCTTCAGAAAATATGTCAAGGTCAGTCATATTGGATAGATATCTAGTCCACTATCAGTTACTTTTGTGGTATAAATTTGAACAATGTAGGTAAAATCTTCCATGAACTGTCATAATAAATAGAATCTGACCTTGGAAATATGGGGTCAGGGTCAGTCATCATTGCCAGATGCATATATCTATTATTAGTTTGGAAAGCCTTGCTAAAATTCATCAAGATATACCATAATACACAGTGAATGACCTTGTAAAAATAGTTCAAGGTCAGTAAACTCAGGTTGTAAAGGAATATGAATTGGATACCTTAACAATAATCATCCAAAGAATATTGCAAAAACTAGAATTGGACCTTTTTAAAATAGGTAAAGGTGGGTCATTTTCAATAGGATTCTGGCCCATCACCAGCTACAACTGTTGTATGATTTTAGAGAGCCTGGCTAAAGTCCTTCAAGATATATCGTGTCCACATGGAATATCGGCAGACTGACAAACAGATGACGACAATACCTCTTTGGCCAAATTTGGCTGAGAGGTAAAAACATCTTTTAACTCATTTACTAATTAACATGCAGCTTCGCAAAAAGATCGAGCCCTTCAGGGTGGCACATCATTTGAGGTTGCACATCATTCATGATTGGCAATGTACATCATTCAAAATAACAATACATTTATTAAAAAATATGATTTCTATGTGAGTGATGCTGAGGTTGGATTGAAGGAGGAACTATATTATAACTTCAAATAAAGATTACATTTCTTTTTCAAAGTAAGCTTAAACATCTCATTGCGTAGATCTGATGAATACATGTACATGTATAGTTAGGAACAATAGGTGTGCAATTTGGAGCACGTTCTTGGTGTAACTTTGTGTGATGATAGCTAGGTGAACAAACGAGATATCCTGAAGGATCTTGGCGCCCACCATTGTCCGATAATTATAAGCTAATGACAAGAGGATCTTTTTGTCCATTGTTACTAAGAACAGAAGATTGATTTGTAATTTTGTTCACAGAATTTCGAATCTGAGCGAAAAAGATCGAAAAAGGGACACTAAAAAACACCAAGATATTAGTTTCAGGAGTGGCAAGATTGCTAGAAACTGTACTTATGTCGGTTGTTATAATACAAGAGAAATGAGCAGAGTCAGTCTGAAAGTGAATGTACATGTACGGAGGATCCTTCATCTTCGTTTTGTAGTATTTTTGTTTATTCATTTTTTTGCACGTGTCATCATTGGGTACTGGAAGCGAAGACAAATCTCTTTGACACTTTGGCATGAGCTATGAAACATACTTAAGATTTTATAATTAGGAACGAATGCTAATTCTGTTCTGTTTACTGGGCTAGTTTGAGATATCTCTTAAGATACCATGCTCGAAAATAGTAAGATGGTCCAATACTTAACTCATTGCCTACGGCAAGCCGCTCACAGAGGCTCACGTTTCTTTAACTTGCGCCGGAAAGCCGCTGTCAGCGGCTTCTTGACAGCCTTATCTAAACACAAATGTGATTGGTGGTTTCGGCCTCGGTAGCAAAAATTGACCAATTAACGCTTCCGTGATATATGAATCACTGGCTACATTCTTTTCAGCCTCGATTCAGAGTTTATTACATTGGGAATCTCCAAATTATGTCATGTCATGTGACAATTCAGTGGGGAAACTCCAAAAAAGGCGGCTGCGGTCATCTTGTGGTGTGTTTTTGTTTTCTCCTGACTAGACAACATACAAGTTCAAGAACGGTTTCCATCATCAGATTTTATTTATACAAATCACCAAAGCATCAAGGATTGTAAAAATATATAGATAGCCTCATGAAATGTGACAAATGAAAGGGGTTTTCCAAGCATGGCGTCACCATCCCGTGTGGGCGACGTAGGTTGTGCGTGTTTTTTCTTTCTCCCGACTTGAAAAAAACAACACACAATTCAAGAATGGTTTCCATCATCAGTTTTTATACACCCGCCAAAAGGCGGACGTATTATGTGATGGCGGTTTCCGTCCGTCTGTCCGTGTGTCCGTCCGTCCGTCTGTCCGTCCCTCGTGTCCG
This sequence comes from Hanleya hanleyi, assembly GCA_036873755.1. NCBI lineage: Eukaryota > Metazoa > Mollusca > Polyplacophora > Lepidopleurida > Hanleyidae > Hanleya > Hanleya hanleyi. The sequence goes on along the minus strand of JAVTVY010033298.1, from coordinate 6,591 downwards.
GTCTATATCTGGGACAGTTTTCTATCTACATTTCTAATTTTTAGTGAGTGGATACCCTACAGGGAGACGATGTGTCGCGTACCAAAATCAAGGTCGAGGTCAGAGGTCGAAGGTCACTGGCCTCAAGAACAGGAAAGCACTGAAGTGTTCATGTCCGGTCTATATCTGTGAACGCTTTCTATCCAGAGTTGCAATTTTTTGTGAGTGGATACACTAGGTGGAGACGATGTGTCGCGTACGAAAATTGAGGTCGAGGTCAGAGGTCAAAGGTTACTGTTGCCTAAAATCAGGAAATCATTGATCATTGACAGTTTTCTATCTACAGTTCTAATTTTTGGTGAGTGGATGCCCTAGGGGAGAATGAAGTGTCGCATACCAAAAATAGGTCAAGGTCAAAGGTCACTGTGACCCCAAAATCAGGAAATTATTAAAAATAACATTTTTTTTGTGTCAGTAGATACATTAGTGGGACACAATGTGTCATCTACCAAAATGTAGGTCAAGGTCAAAGTCAAGGTCACTGTGACCCCAAAATCCTGAAATTGTTAAAAATCATGATTTTTTTAGTCCATTGAGAAATTACAGGGAGCCGTTTTGTCATGTACCAAAATTTAGGTCCAGGTCAATAGACAAGGTCACTGTGACCCCAGAATCAAGATCAATGGTCAGTGTGACCTAAAAATCAGGAAATCATTAAAAATTACGAATTGTTTGTGAGTGGATTCAATAGGGGGAAATGAAGTGTCGCATACCGAAAATTAGGTCAAGGTCAAAGGTCACTGTGACCCCAAAATCAGAAAATTATTAAAAATAACATTTTTTGTGTCAGTAGATACATTAGGGGGACACGATGTGTCACATACCAAAATGTAAGTCAAGGTCAAAGGTCAAGGTCACTGTGACCCCAAAATCGTGAAATTGTTAATAATCATGATTATTTGTGTCCATTGAGAAATTACGGGGAGACGGTTTGTCAGGTACCAAAATTTAGGTCGAGGTCAATAGTGTAGGTCAATCATGGAATTCATAAAAATCATGATTTTTTTGTGTCCATTGATACATTGAGGGAAGACGATATGTCATGTGCGAAAAATTTAGGTCAAGGTCACTGTGACCCCAAAATCAAGAAATCATTAAAAGTCACATTTTCATATGCCTGTTGAAGACGAAGTCGTGTAAAGCGATGTTGCGTTCTGTCCATTCATCCATTAACATTTGTTGTCCAGACGATATCTCTAGTTTCAAGGTATGTATTGGTACCAAACTTTGAGTATACCTTACTCGCATGGCAAAGAGGAGCCATACATTTTGAGATCAATTTGTCAAAGGTCAAGGTCACAGTTCCCAAAAACTGAATCAATTTTAGCTGACTCTATGTGTTATGTAGGTTGGAATATTCAGAGTTCTCTCCCATACATGTACATGGCATTTGTCCTGTGGAGTTGTCTCCCATGTTTGAAACAGGTACATTTAGTTAAACTGTTGTGAAATTAAAACCATACATTTACTAATTTAACGGGGAGAGGGGTTCTTTATGAACTTCATACCTGTTTATTAACTCAAGAACAAATATTTACTTCATCACTTTCTCTTCCTTCATCAGGACTGCACAAATTGAAAATTCTGCTTAACCCAAATATGGGTTACGCTAACATTTTTTTGGCAACCCTTCTCTGATTTGCATAACCCATCACTATTGTATACAGGTTAATATCCGTAATTCAAGTGAACTGAAAATGGGTTACACATAATGAAAATTGCGTAACCAAACCTATTGTTCGCGCAATTTGTGCAGCCCTGTTCATGAAAAATTCTCTCGCCTACTATTTTCTTGTGTTTGACTATTGTCGGTTTCAGTATTGGATATGTGAGCTCTTGACTCTTGATTCAAGGTCAACTTGTTACCAAGAGTTAAGCTCATTTTAGTTTATCATTCAGTCTAAAATGTGATATACGTTACATTGTCGGAAGCACGAAATTGTAGACCTTTCTCTGGATTGATAGCTACCAATTGGAATCAAGGCTAGTAAACAACCTTGAAATTTGGACCAATGTAATTCCAGATATACGGGCATATATTGAAGCCCCTTGGGCTCTTGTTATTTATTTGAAATCCCAAAGCATCAAGGATTGTAAAAATATATAATTTACCCTATCAACGACACTCATGGAAAAATCTCAGAGCCATTATTATAACCATATGCGGAAATTTATACTTTTGCAAAATTTATTCCGTCCAAACGTGGATATTTATTCCGTAGGCAAAGAGTTAATACTGAAGGGATCAGGTCCGCGCAGTAATGTTGAAACTTCGAAAGTGCCTGAATCCAGATTATCTCCCTTGGATCGAAACATGCAGTAGTCTACAGTTGTCGAGTTGTGACGTTGAGTCACAAGACTGATGTCCCTTCATGTAGCCGAACCGCCGGCAGACGAAACGATGGGGCAGTTCACTTGCAACTGCATGGACTAAAGGAAACTGATTTAAAATTTGAAGAAATACATTTTAATTCCGAATTATTTGAACTCCTTGATATGGAAGGTGAAGGTGTGGATATTCTCTATAGTCAATATATAGAATATGCCCCACCATTTGATCCGCCGATTCTTGTGATGCAAAAACGCAATCACAAGTTACATCCTGTGACAACGTATATGAAGGGCCGTTCGCGCCATAAACGCATCCTTTAAACATTCTAACTTCTTAAACGTTTAAAAATTGTAAAGCTTTAAAAAGTTGAAACGTTTAAACTTCAACCAACCAATCAGATGTTATGAACTGATATTTTCCTGTTAACTCTTTACCCCATGGCCAGACTAAAGATTTGTGTTATCTCCCCTTTCCAGACACTGCCTCAGGCACTGCATGTAGCCCATGGCTAAAAATAGCTCACCACTGCACTGTCCACATGAAGCAGACAGCTGATCAGCTCAAAAACAGTGTTTTTTGCTGATGCACTAGCACGTTCAATTTTGAGAATAATTATTCAAGGAAAACTTATATAACATGCAGAAAGAAGAGAAAAAGATTGCAAGTTGTTATCTGAAGTTTTTATTATATATCACTGTACTCCATGTACATGTTTATGGAACTGTATAACACATGTATTTCACATGATTTCATCAATAAAAATTACACAGGATTTCTTCTTTGTGTTTGTTCCTTTCTTTGTCAATGAGAATTATAAAATTATGAATTTAACTATACCTGAATAGGAATTAGGAATCATTTGCACTGTTTATTCCTCTTCCACACCTGGAATGGCTTGGCCAGAATGGTATGCTTGGAAGCATCCATCCTGGCATAAGTTCACGTCACAAATGAGGCAACCATAAACAGTTTCTTTCCGGGTTTTTTGCATGCAGTGCCATTTGCACCGCCTTTTTCGACCAGTATGTGTGTTCACGTGGGTTATCTGTTCTGTATTTTCCACCTAGCGTAACTATTTGTGTCTCGCACAAACTGTCGTATCATTTCCGGGTTGATGAAGAGGTAAAAATAATCTAGTGGAGTAGCCGTGTCCACGTTGAAGTTGTCAGGTAAAACTGGCCCGGGATCAGTGCCAGAAAATGACCGTGTCGTGACCGGGGTAAAGTTCGTTGTCCACGCTAATTCTTCAGTTTCTGGTTCACTTTCCTCGCTGGAAGATGAACTGGTTGAATCAGAATCGGAAAGTTCGATGTCGGAGAAGTCGGAATCAACTTCTCCCCACGTGAAGCCAACGAATTCACCTGACGAGTAACTGTCGTGACCGTCCGCTGCCATCTTGAATCCACTTCTGCACGAATCCACGCACTGCCTTCTTTTTCCGCGTTTTTATCGGAAATAAGCCAATCAGAGCGGCCTTTACAAGTTGCTTCGATGTGACGTCATTTGTTTTCCGACGTTTCCATGGAAGAAAATCTCGAACTTTACACGATAATGGCGCGAGATGAAAGAGACGGCGAAAGACGGTTTCATGGGGACAGCGATGACACGCTGAAAGACGGTTCTATGGGGCAGCGTGCGAGGCGCTCAAAGGCGGTTCTATGGGGGAGCGTGCAAGGCGCTCAAAGGCGGCCGTATGGGGTAAAGAGTTAAAAAGCAAACGTTCCCAGTTATAAATTCGCGACTTCAGACGTTTTTTTGACAAAAGAAAAATTCGGTCTTTTAAAGGTTTCCGGTTAAAAGGATAACGTTTCCGGTTGTGATCGTCCAATCAGATTTTTTATTTGAGCCGCGTGTATTCCAACATCTACACCAACACGTGCAAATCTCCACTGGCAAACGTTTCCGGTATGTGGTGTATTTTAACCAATGAAAACCGTTCTTACAAATTAGGTTTTGGAGAATATGTTTGGCACAGGGACAATTTGCGCAGGACATGATGCACAGAGTTCAAATTTGGCACCTGTCCGTCAGTCCGAGACTGGTAAAAAATCAAACGGACTGGTGTGAGTGACTGAACAACAAGTCCGTCGGACTGGTAACAAAAAATTTCTCTGGATATCTCCGCACAATTTGTAAAGAATGAAAAACGAAATGTCTGTTTTCGGTTACCCGATCGTTAATAAATCGTGTGAGTCTAAAACAATTTCCAGCAAATTCCAACGAAATCACAACCACGGCCGCATTTTACGACAACAACAACAGCCGTAAAGTGGTGCGAACATTGTCAGCAATTACCGTAAAGTGTGACTGTAATGCAGCATGGCAATGCAGGCTGGCGATCTTTTCAGAAAATAAAGCTCCCAATTGCAGGTCGGGAATCGAGAAATCAGCAACATGATTATGCTTCAGTCGACCTGATCATGTTTACCAGGACAATTTTAAACATATTCTCCATCAACTTCGAAAGAAATCTACTGATTTTTTTGGCTTGAAATGGCGTTTGTTGAAGCAGTGTTTTACGCGACGACACGTGCAGTCAAAGTCGCTGTCGAAGTCTAGCCGACGGGGGTTGTCGTCTGTGATTATCTTCACACGCGCTCAAGAAATGCACAATTATTAATTTCTTATTTAGTAGCAACCATCACAGAGCACAAAATATTCATGATGACAAATGTTCCCACATCATCTTTTATTTAATATTAACAGACTAGTAAAAATATTTACGGACTGGTTACATTTTTGGCTCACCAGTCCGGCGGACTGGTTCAAATTTTTCTTAAATTCGAACCCTGATGCACGGTGGGCATGAGGAATACAATATGCGCGAATATTTGTAAGGGTTATTTTGATTGGTTCAAACAGACTACATAGCGGAAACGTTTTGCCAGTGGACACGTGTTGATGTTGAGGTTTGAACATACGCGGCAGCAATAAATAAATCTGACCGGACGATCACAACCGGTAACGATTTCCCTTAAAATCGGAAACGTTTAAAAGTCTCGAATATTACTACTGGAAACGTTTGCCTTTTGACAGGAAATGTCTAAAGTATTGGACGTTACAACAGCAAACATTTGCTTTTGGACAGGAAAGGTCTTTCAAATGTCAATTCATGACATCTGATTGGTTGGCGTAAGTTAAACGTTATTAAACATTTGGATTTATGGCGCGAACGGCCCTTCCTAAAAGGTACTGACATAATGAAGTTGAACATACCAAAGAAAGACAGTCCTAGGATAAAAGTAACTCCGAAAATGGAAGCCGAAATATAGAATATTATATCACAATGACTTCCATTTTCGGAGTTACTTTTAACGTAGTTTATGTGAAATTGATCTGTGGGAACAATGAAGGTAGTCCTGTAATGAGGGAAGTTGCACACGTTACGATAACCATGTGTTGCCCAATTAATTTCCGTCCAATTAGACACTACAGTAGTTGCTCATCCAACCTTGACTCAACCAAAATAGCTGAATTTTGCCCTTTATCTTGATACATAATTCCTCCAATACGTCAGTTCGGGATTCCAGATGAACACCATGACCACCATGTTAATTTAACCAGCATAAAGAAAGCAATATGATACCTTCTTTAACATGGTATTGTAGGTGTTGCGTTGAAACTGCAAACTGACCTGTTGAGAATTCGATGGAAAAAGGGGCCAGTGGAATGAAGTCTAGGCCTAAATACCCACAGGGGATTAAGGTCAGTTTGTACAGAACATACATGTACCTAGGTGTAAATAAGAGAGATTATACCTAGGGATAAATAGAGATTGATTTAATGTTATGAGTGAGAAGGGCTGGACTTCAAGGTTGATGTTAGGATAAGACAAGACATGTATTACACTTTCTGGATATCCCACAGGTTGACTGGTGGAGTACAAGATAGGAAAAGATTATAAGATATGTTACATCTTGCTCTTGTGAGAAAAGCAAACAGTGGCCTGCAAAAGTGATAATGAGGCAATGGGGCGCCAGGTTGGCTGCTATGGTAGAGCATCTCTCACATATATACACCTAACCAGCTAAACTGTATAATTTTCTCAGCAGAGTCCAAGCTTTGGTAAAGTGACGATACCAGTCTGCCATACTTTAGAGCGTATTAATCTCATATTTTGTGGGAAAACAATGAACAGAGTAATATTTAATGCAGATAAGGGATCAAATATATGCCAAGTGACTATTAGTGACTAAATATAGACATACAAAACCCTTTCA